>SCDY01000343.1:0-67863 GCA_004143825.1 Drosophila micromelanica
TTATGGGTGTTTCAAGTATGAGACCTATGGGTCCGAGAGCTTTACATGTCCAAATTTTTCTCAATTCTGGCATGATTTTAGACAAAAAATTTGACCCCCTCAGAATCAGGTAAAATGTTGTTTTTTATACTTTTTATGGTCACCAAAATCGATAAAAAATGCAAACTCGCAATTTTAAATTTTGAAAAAAAAATTTTTCGAAAATTCATAAGGGGGGAGTACATGATTTTTTCAAAAAAATCAAAAAAAATTTATTTTGAAAAGTGTATATATTTTAAACGTAGAATCAATTTAGAGGACAAATAATGACCAAAATGCCATCGAACTTGAAAATCGGTTCAGTTTTGACAAATTTATGGGTGTTTCAAGTATAAGACCTATGGGTCCGAGAGCCTTAGATGTCCAAATTTTTCTCAATTTTGGCATGATTTTTGACAACAAATTTGACCCCCTCAGAATCAGGTAAAATGTTGTTTTTTATACTTTTTATGGTCACCAAAATCGATTAAAAATGCAAACTCGCAATTTTAAATTTGGAAAAAAATATTTTTTTGAAAATTCATAATTGGGTAGTACATGATTTTTTCAAAAAAATGTCATCGAACTTGAAAATCGGTTTAGTTTTGACAAATTTAGGGGTGTTTCAAGTATGAGTCCTATGGGTCTGAGAGCTTTACATGCCCAAATTTTTCTCAATTTTGGCATGATTTTTGACATAAAAATGTACCCTTTCAAAACCAGGGGTTTTTTATACTATTTGTGGCACAATATTGTTAAAAAGAACCGTACAGAAGACCCCCGCTGGAGTATTTTATTTTTACCGGGTTTCACCATTTGTTGAGAATATTATTTTAAATGCGAAATATGTTTACTTTTCTTTAAATTCTAAGAAAACGTTATGGACATTTCCAGGGCTACCGCTAGAGTATTTCAGGTAACCATAAAACATAGTCGCCATCTATTGACAAATCTATTTTGTTTATTGTTTTGCCGCCTGTTGAGAAAATTATTTTAAGTGCGAAAAAAATAAAATGTCTTATATTCGAAAGGAAATCCTTCTACATTTCCCTTGTCACAGTATTACAGCGCTGGTCTTTTGTCAAGCAACAAGGTAACTATAAAACGGGTTTTGCTCCTCATACAGACAGTTTAATATCAATGGGCTTTTGTCAGGCAACGTTCATTATCAGCATATAAATGTTTATTTAGTGTGACACAAGATGGCGTTTTGTAATTATATTTATTACTGTTCTGACAACAATTATGACAATTTAAATGTTGACATAAATATTTATTACATTTCTTAGAGGTATTCGCATATAACGTATATTCTATTATAGTCAAAATATTCTTGCTAAAAATTTGGCTAAAATTTAAAACATTGTGGAGAACTCAATAACATTTTTGTAAACAATAATGCAAATTAAAAGCAACGAGTACAAGGCCATCCACAGCATTTATAAGATTGCTTAGCTAACAGTTTTATGATATTCCTATGTACACTTCAACAATCATACATATATAGATGTATATATACTAAGTACAAATTGCCTAATGCTTAAACAATTTGTTGCTATTTTGGAACGGATTTTTAATAGCTAGTTTCCAAGATTGCAAAGGGTCTATTAAAGCTAAAGTGACATTCGCAATTGGAGAACATTCATTATATTATAAATTATCAACTTAAAAGTCAATTAGCAAATTATATTTGAACTTTTGAGACTGTCTCAATAAATACGCTATATATGTTGTAAACCCCTCAAACAATTTAGCCTAGCGCTTTTTATAAAAATATTCATGATCTGTAACGAACAATTTGTTAACTCCCAGCCTGCGCATTTATCCATAGCCTATTTAGATATGTATATACATACTGAAACATACATACACACATCGTGTTTGCCTGCCTATTTTTGCTTTTATACATAACTCGAAATGAACAGAATCAGATTTAAATATTATTGCACGTTATTGGAGTATATGTCGACGTAAGTATTTAGAGTTTATAAATATTTGCCGGAGTACACTAAGATAGCTTGATAGTTGCTTTTTCTTTTTTCACTCAGAGAAAAATGTAATTTCTTACCAATTAATTGGTTAAATATGACCAACTTTTAAACCAACGGCTTTTCCATTAAATTTTGTAATTTAAAAAAATTTGTAAAATAAAAATATTGTTAGAGGAAATTCGAACTTGGCTGAATTTTGATTTGTGTATAAAATTCTTAGAGTTTTCTCTGAGTGTACGATGGCTAATCTAATTCCAGACGTTTAGAGAATTGTGCTATACAAAAAAGAGCGCAAGTGCTTTGTTTGCACTCTCCCTCTCTCTCTCTCTCTCTCTCTCTCTCTCTCTCTCTCTCTCTCCCTCTCTTTGTCTCCCCCTACTTTTCTCGGTTTTATGAACATGTCAAAGATGATGTTCTAAAATGTATCTTGTAGATACTTTTATATCTGCACAAAGTTACTTGACTTGAGCTCTCAATCAGTCCAACAATCCGACCCGACCCGACTTAGATCTCCTGCAGCAACGCCTCGGGCGTTTGGGGATCTGTGGTACTGCCGCCAAGTTCGCTGATATCCCCTACGGACGATGACACCGCCGATAGCATTGTGGTGACGGTCGCATTGACCAGCTCCGTGCTGGTGCTGGCCACGGTGCTGTAGAGGGCCAGTGCCGTTGTGGTGATAACTGTGGCCAGGGCCGGCACGGGCACAGCGCTGGTGGAGCTGCTCTCTGTGCTGGTCAAGCTGGCGATTGTGGTATTGAGCAATGCCAGCGGAGCCAGCGTTGTGTTTGCCGTTAAAGTTGAGCTGGTGGTGGGCAGCAGGGGCGGCAGGTGGCCGTGATAGTGATCCAGCACCGAGGTGGGCGTGTACGGGTACATGGGGCAGGGATTCTCCAGTTGGGGTCCCAGCATGCTCTCAAACACGTAGCCAATCAGCGACCCGGCCGTGAGACCAACGTTGTAGGACAACGTCATAATGTTGCCGGTGACCTCTTTGAGGGTGCCGGGCACCTTGGCCGGGGCCAGCATCATCGGCAGACTGCCGGCCAGTCCATTGCTGATGCCCAGCGCAATGGTAAATAGAAACGGCGCCGTCTCGCCCGAGATGACCGGTCGATGGCGGGGCGCACAGCAGAGCAGAAACATCGGCACCAGCACAATCCGCAGTCCGGACAACAGGATCAACTGACGCCGCGACCAGGGATATGGGCTGGCCGCCAATATCTTGCCAATCACATCCGATGTGTTGAAGCAGAACATCAGCAGCACCGGCATCCAGGTGCGCAGCGAGCACGAGTTCACCTCCACCTCGATGCCCGGATAAAGGGAGAGCGTGACGCAGTAGGCCAGTGCAATGCACACCATGTACGGATAGATGACCTGGGCGACGCGCCACCGAGTCACGAATCCCTCCCGGATGTCGCTCAGCTTGCTCGGCCGACAGCGACGCGGCGTAATCACGTGCTCCACCTTAAAGGCCACCGTTGTGGGCGTGGCCGGTTCATGGGGCGTGGCGGGCAGCTCGGGCAGCGGACCAAGGCCCTCAATGATGCTCTCGCCCGCCGTCGGATTGGACAGCTCATAGACGGGATTGCTGAAGCTCAACGTGTTGGCCACATTGGCACTCGAATGATGCGGCCCAGCCGTTGTCGTAGTCGTAGTGCCGTCCATGGAGAGCACGCCGTATTTGGTGCTAGTTGTGGCGCCGTCAATCTCTTGCTGTGCAGGATTAAGATGGTTAAAAATGTTGAAATATTATAAATTTTCTATTTTTCTACTCTGCTTAAATATGGTCTATACGCTGTTTAAATAGTGAAGTGGGGTATATTGGTTTTACCAAAAGTAGAGATTTAAAATTTGGACAATTCTAAAATTAATCTTGCCGTTGAGATTGAGTACTAATATTCTACTCTAAAGATCCAAACTGTAAGCAGAGTATAGGGCAGTTGGTTGTACCCGACTGCAATCTTTAAGCTACTTTATTCTTCACTCTGTGCAATCCAATTCTCATTTTGTCCTAACTTAATTTATGGAACCTACCTCATCCGGTCGCAGGACAATCTTGGAGCAGGCTTCCACGTGGAAACGGACAAACGGCGAGTTGATGGTGGCCAAGTGCAGCAGGTAACTGAAGAGTATATAGAGCGTGGAGGTCAGAAAGAAGATGACCGTCGAGACGCGGTCGTTGTTGATGAGCAGCTTGGTTACCACGCGATTGGAAGACACCAGAAATCCGGCGATGCTCTCGCCGGCCATCACCGCCTGCGTATATTGCTTGGGCAGCATCGAGGCGAAGCCATAAAAGCTGGACTGCTGCACCGTGCAGCCAATGGCGGTCAAAGCCACCGCCGACATATTCACAACATATGCGGTATTGGTGGCAAACATGTGCCAGGCCACCTCGCAGACGGCCACGAAAATCAGCGTGGTAAACGAGACCATGTAGCCAAAGAGCACACGCGTCTGGAATGGCGCCAACGAGAGCACAATGTTGTTAAACAGAACCGTGCAGAAGGCCACAAAGATGTACGTCATGGACATGTCCAGTGCCACCGGACGACCCGGAAAACGTCCCTGCCAATAGTCAGCAGCAATAATGAAACTGAAAAAAATCATTTGTATTCAAAAAATAAACAAGGTTATAATAATATATATTATTTATTATTTATTTATTTATATTATTATTATTTAAGTTCTTAAATTCATCCTCAAATTTATTAAATGTATGCCCCCTTTAAGCCATGTCATTCATGCCAAGCAGCACTTGGCAATCCATCTATGCCTGTTTCGAGTCCCATTTCTCTTTCCCCATTTCAATTGCAATTTTCATTTGCACTCACCTATTGTAGGGCAAAACAAATCCAATGCCCGCTGCAAGCAGTGCCAGATAGACGGCGTGTCTCTGGTCCTTGGGGGCGCGTGTGTCGTACTCGGGGCTATCAATGCTTGTCGGATGCCTCATGCCACTGCCCGAGCCCCGATTGCTGCGCCCCTCCAGCGGTTCATATGTGGTCTCCTGTGCGCCTACGTCCATTTTTTTTTATTTATTTATTATGTTTTGTATCCTTTTTTTTTGTTTTTTGGTGCCGACTTTGGTTGCTGTTAGTTTTGGTGTTTTTGTGGTTTTTTTGAATTTAGTCGACACTCAATGCAATTGACTTTTGCATAATTTATGCGTTAAAATCGACACGCCTGCAGCGAAGGGAATATCTAACGTTGACTGCTCGTCATACGCACAGATACAGGGTGCTGTCTCTGGCTGCGGCAAAGCTATTTGCGGCCAGCAAATCGATAAACAACAGACGCAAGTTGTTGCTCCCATATAATGCACTCAATGTGTCAGTAATCGAATGCAAATTCAAATATTTTACATTCGTAATTAAAGCCAAATTATATTACACCTTATTTACTTTACGGAATTTGACTTCTTCGATTACTTGTTAATGCACCTCAGCATTAGCATTTCTTATATTTTGATTCACTGGATTTATTTAAACATGCCGGAAGCATACACAACGTCTGCGAGGCAACTAAGTTGCCATCCATTCAGTCAGCGAATGTCCTGGCACTTTTCTCACCACGCTTCCCAACTGCACTGCGCATGTGGCGTATAATTGATTTTTACTTGCGCTGCCCAGAAATTCATTCATTTATCCTTTGGTCGCTTCGCTGGTCGGTCGACATTGCTCCTAATAACTGTTGAAAAGCAGTCAGCAAAAATGGGTATGTATATCATGAAAAATAAAATCGTTTTAAATTACAAGTATTCTACTAGAAGTTTCTTGTATTCATAGAAAATATAAACTTATTTTAACATGTTAAGCTTAGTTAATTAAAATCAAACAACAAAATTTTTCATAAATATTTGTTATCTTTAAATATTTTATTAATTTAATATTGATTTTCTTCTTTTTTCACAGAGCTTAGAGACTGGTTGTCTGAATTGTAAATTTTGGTCCATTGTTCCATAGAAGAGGTAAATTTTGCAGCGGGTAAACTGTTAAAAAAAAGTATATTTGAAAACCAATTTATTCTCAATGCAATTTTTCACAATTTTCATAAAAACCCAATCACATTCTTGCAATTTAATATTAATTTGTATACATCTTACATTACGTCCCAAAATATCTTTTAAAAAAAATTGGTAAACAGATACACAGGTACACCTTTATATATAACAAACATATATATATTTATCATACTCATTTCTGACTAAATTTATCTGAATACTTTGATACTGATAGATATACACACACATTTATTTAAACCGAAACCTGTTCTACAGATACATACCTATCTGAAAACTGCATATTCATTTATGTGCATCCATATACGTGACTGAAAATTGGCATACGAATAAATATGTATCTGTAAATGCACCTGAAAAGTGTTCTACAGATACATAAATACCTATCTGGAAATCGGTAGATAGATGACTTCATATTTATATACAACACATACACCCCTTGACTTTTAATAAGTAAACAACATAATTTTATATTTTATTATTTAATAAACATTTTCCCATGAAAAGCAGAACATCCTGTCGTGATGTCGTTGCTTTAAATAGTAAAAAGAAAGACCTTGTGTTCTGAGTCCAGCTCGTGTTCTTTTCCACTACCTAAAGCAAGGGCCACGGCACGACGTTCTGTCAAATACAATTAAAGTGAAGCTCGAATCTAGTGAATAAATGCAAACTTAAAGGAAGCCATCTGAGAAAATACGTGGCACAGAAATTTGCAACTTAAACGATATCCCGCACTTGTCGCTGGCTATCGTGCAAGTCATCGTTAATGTTGCCGAATTCTGTGACCTTAAAAGACAACGGCAGTCCACAAAAAGGATGTATCAAATAGAAGTAAGATGTAATCTTCTAAAGCGAGGATAGATGCAAAGTCCGAGATGCCAGCAGCAACTGCAAGAAGCCAAGCAGTGTAAGCTGGGAATATCTTTTAATTGTATATATCTTGTGCTTCTCAGTTCACTGGAAAACTGGAACTAAGCATATACGGCGTATTATGGAAGTACTTTAATTTCAAGGACCGGGTTAATTTATAATTTAAAAAATGTCTTTTAGTAAGAGTTATATAAATACATTTATTGAAAATTTTTATATTCGTTTTAATTTATGCATATATATATTTTTGTTAATATTTGATAACACTAAATAAAAGCAAATAAAAATAATACACATTTCAACAGTAATCTTGTGACTAAAGATAGACCAAAAATAATATAAAAATATATAGCCGGTTGACAAAAAAAAACAAACTTAACAGTGTTTTTTATTCGTTGTAGAGATAAAACCAAATCAAAGCTTTGTCTCATTTTCATAGTTATTGAAATACTCACTGCTTTGAGCGAAATTATATTAAGCTAAGCAATGCGAAAAGTTGAGATAACTACGATACTTGTATGTGTTAAACTAATCGGAATGAGCCGTGTTTTTGGTCTATTATATATAAATTTTTTTAGAATTTCGACAAGCTTTTTTATTGTTGCTTTTTCGATGCATCATCGTAACTGGGTGGCAAGTTCTGCAAAAATAAAAACATATATTGAAATAGATTAGGTGTACATTTTAAATGTATATCCATTGACTACGTACATTATATGAGGGTGGCAAACCGCTTGATCCTGGTGCACCGGGTCCACCTTGATTATAGGGTGTATTAAAAGCGCTGGCAGCAGCCTCGGCTTCTTTAGAATCTGTGTATAGTTACAAGAAATTATTTCGTTTTTAATTGCAGTGCCAAGACCTAGGAACAAATTGTTATGAAAGCAACAATGTCTTACAGTCCTTTTTATGGATAGATAACAGGTATTGGTATAAAACACAAAGTTCTTGCAACTGGATAACAATTGGGATAATAATAATATTGCGTGCTGCTGGTTCCTGCAGGGTTTGCATGGAAAAATTAAAGAGAAAGAAATCATTATACAAGTTACTAAGTACAAGCCGAATTGGCAAAACGTTTAGCTCGGCTTTTGTTGAAAATTTTACCAATATTTGTAAAGTATACGTATATAAATTTATACATTAGAGATCATTGTGAAATCTTACTTGCTTGCTTTGTGGTACAATAGTTTTGCTTTTAATTATGCAGTTTACACTGTAAAATAGGGAAAAATAAAATTGTTTCAAAACCAAAATGGTAAAGCGATTTTTGGATTAGTAACTTGTTAGATTTCGGCGAATAAAATGAATAAGAAATAAAGCTACACAAAAAAAGTCACTATCTATGATCCTGAGTAAAGAATAGAAAAATGTTATCCCAACTAAAAAAAAAATTATAAAAAATATATTAACAAACCATTAAATGTTTAAGTGAGACTCTGTGGGGAACTTGATATATTTAATATATAAGGAACAGTCCAATTCTTGCTATAATTTTGCTCTAAACATTGCGTGACAAATTAATCTGGACAAAAATAAAATGAATGATGGGTTAACAATGCGATGGATAATGTTAAATACTCACTGCCAGGTGGTAAGCTGAAGCCCATAAAGTTAACTGCAGCAGCACCGCCCGCGGCATTTGCAGCAGCGCCGGCGGCTGGGGGCTGCGGAGCAGAGCCCGGATATCCATTTGGTTGCTGGGCCGGTTGGTTGTTTGGATAACAGCTTGGTTGTTGCGGCGGCATTAAGCCAGGCTGCATAAAACCTCCGGGTATATTTGGATTGTATCCCCCATAGGGCGCTACGGTTGGTGGACCCTGGCCTGGAGCCGGCTGTCCGCCATAAGACGCACAGGCTGCGTACGGCGGTGGCTGTGCACCGCCCCATCCTGATGGCCCATAGCCTGGCTGCTGTTGCGGCTGTTGATCTGGTGGTGCTGAAAAACCATACCAAGAGGGTTGAGTTGGCTGCTGCGGTTGTGATTGCGGTGCTGGCTGATGGTTTGGTGGTGCTATTAAAAAGAGACAGGAAGAGTTGGATTGTGCAAATGTGCGTTATAGTTAGAAAAAGCGTGAGCGTGTTTTAAATTTGCATTTACTTTTGGCCGATTTCAATTAAAACCAGCGTAAAAGCTGTACAAGAACAAAAGCCGAGTAAAGAAATAAAATCTTTTCAAAACGTTTCAACTTACTGATGCCCGGATAGGGCGGTGGATTATCGCTGATAAACACAGTGTTTGGAGCCGGGCCACTGAAGGCGTCATGTTGCGGTAGCCAGCCATAGTAGCCTGGTGGTGGCTGATAAGCCGGTGGCGGTGCCTCATGCCAGGCACCAGCTGGCGCATAGGGCGGTGGATCATCGCCAGCAAGACCACCCCGATGAAAGTTGCCTTGTGCGGTCTTGGCAGCGCGCAGCAACGCTTGTCCATACTCGATGGCGCCACCAGCCTTAAAGTATAGCTTGAACTTCACCTCGCCCACATAGTTGCCATTGGGCTGGGCGCGAACCTTGCCCTTAATGTAGTTGGCTCCAAAAACGGGCTGCTCGATCTCCACCTAAAAAAAGTGTTAGTTGAGTTTTAAAACAGTTTAACTGGGATGATCAGTAAATCAATTGTTCTTACATCTGAGAGTGCCACAAAGGGTGCGCTAAAGGATTGCATTACATCGCTGGATTTCTTGCTGTTGAAAATCATCCTATGCGATGTCAAATAAACGCGTCCCTGCTTCGTGCTTTTGAATAGGTGACTGTCCTGGCCTGAAAAATCCATTGACACGCTATCGCTGTGCAATAGAATGCTGGCAGAGAAGATAACATATGGATTAGCTTTTATCTTTACTACAAATGACCGACAGCTGTTGGTTTCTCCCAAGACATTGGAAAGTACACGTCAAGCTGCTTTTTATATTATGCTTTTTTTAAGCGGAATCGCAGAATTCCGAATACCCGAGTGATATTTAATTTCAATGCACATAAAATATTATAAAATTTGAGAAAAATAACGAAATAAAGTCGACATTAATTCATGACGTCAGTTTGCAAGGCAGCCACAACAAAAAGTATTGGCTGCTTTTAATATAATAGTTAACAGTTTACTTACTACTCGCCCGCATGTATAAGCACGCCATTATTTGCGTGTGCCGTGTTAACCGACATGCCGAATAGTTTTTTTAATAACTTGCACAAAGATTTCCACGACTTATTAGAAATTACGTTGTTCTTTCGTGTTGTTTTCAATCTAAACTTTCTCGAATTGACAGCTGATGAATCATGAACAGTGTGTACACACTTGCTGCGATGCCGCATTGGAACTCCTAAAAAATACCACATATTGGTTTTGGCATTATTTACAGCAGCCCTGAAGAGCAAAAAAAATCACAGCAATTTAACACGGCACAGCGCAGCGCAAATTTAGTTAAACAATTTAAATAACTCAACTGTTATTAGTAGCATATTATCTAAAATGCTCGGAAAAGCAATGCCTATGCGTTTGACACACGGAGCGAGTGAAAACTGTGTGCAGCTTTAACGCATCGTAACTTATTGGCTTCTATAATACCGAGATGGTATTTTTCGTGTAATTCATATAATATTTTCGAATGGCGTTCAATTATGCAAATTTGGCTGATAATATGTGTAAGTAAAGGAGTAAATATAAAATACAGCCAAAATTCGGGAATAACTTGACAATCAAAGCTTATTTGATGTTTAATCTGTGCTCATGGGCGACTGTTATGCCTTTAAATAGACACCACTCAGCAAAGTAAATACATATGTGGATGAAAAAAATACCAAACCAGCTATCACGTTACGTTTTGTGCCCTTACCTATTGCGACGTACGCTTTGCTGTTTAGTTCGTGTCCGATAAACAGCTGACTTTTATTTGTTTTTTTTTTATTCTTTCCTCTTGTGTTACCACTGTCCTCACGTAACGGTTTTATTTACTCCTCTTTGCAGTACCTGTTTTTGGGAACATGCCAAATGGCGTCAACTTGCCAAATCATCCAAATTTTATTAATCAATTGGCGGCTGCTATTAGTACCGCCACGGTTGGCGTTCCAACGCCAACAGCTACAAACAGCAACAGCGCGACGGCACAAACAAACGCTCCGGCCGCAAATAAAACAACTGGCATTAAATTGAAGCCGCATAATGCGCAGGGCAGCGCTCCAATGGACTTGGAAAATGACAACGACCTAGACGACACGGACAGCATGGCACCTGTTAAGCCCACGGATAAACTGCCAGGCACAACTCTGTCCCTGCCCGATGCCCAACAACTCTACTTAAACGGTCTGATGCACACGCCGCCAGGCTACTTGTACTTTCCTACCACACAGAACGCTGCAACAGCAGCAGCTGTAGTAGCAGCGACAACGCCTGCTGGCACGACATCTTCGTCAGCGAATACAGCCAATGCTAATGCACAAATGCTGCTGGATCCCACGGCGATGATGGCGGCTGCAATGCAACAAATGCAGCACAACTATGCAGCGGCGGGCTACGTGGCTGCAGCGACAGCTGCTGGCATGCCAACCGATGGCGTGGGAACGGGCATTGATGCCAATCTTGCAGCGGGTAAATATTTATTTAATAACGCCTGGTTAGCTTGTTAATGTTTACCTTACAGACGGCACTGGTACCGCGGCTGGCCTCAAGGAGGTGATCAAGACCAAAAACTGCATACTGTTCCCACCCAATCCGAATGCACCGCCGCCCACCATACGCGAACGTCCGCCCGGCTGTCGTACAGTGTTTGTGGGCGGACTGCCAGAGAATATTACGGAAGAGGTTATTCGTGAGATTTTCGAATCGTGTGGCGAGATAACCACACTACGCATGTCAAAGAAAAACTTTTGCCATATACGCTACCGCCATGAGGCGGCCATCGATCGTGCCATTTACTTATCGGGCTATCGGCTCCGAATCTCTAGCCTAAATGAGCCACCCAACTTTGGGCGCCTGCACGTGGATTACGCACAGGCACGAGATGATCAATATGACTACGAGTGCAAGCAGCGTCAGCTACAACGGGAGCAACGTCATCGGGAGCGCATGTCGCTGGATCGCATGCGTTCACAATCGCCGCCACCAATTCCGCATTATACGGACCATGAGGCCACCGCAGTAGCGGAGCATCTGCGCAATAACGAAACGTTTGTGAAGGCCATACAAACAATTGCCGCCTGGCTGGAACGTGGCGATTGCACCAAGCGCAATGCGAATGTCTTCTATTCAATGATCCAGAGCACCCATGCGCATGTCCGACGCCTGCATGCCGACAAACAGCAGCTCGAGGAGGATCTGCGTAAGGCGCGTGAGTGCTATCGCAAGCAGATGGGCACCATGTCGACGCAATGTAAGTGGCACCTTTTTAAACTCCTAGTTTGTAGTCATAGATGGGATTTAGGTGCGCTCCTTTTCAACTTTTCTGTTTTTGTTGCGCCCCAGTTAGCGTCTAGCGTCTTTACCATGAACAATCTACACAAATACACTCAAACACAAACATAACACACACACGCTTACACACTCAAACTATTTAGCAATTTAGTCATCGTGCTATCAAAAGCCAAAACCAAAACCAAAATTCATATACAAGAAATCACTGTCTAAAATTTGCTCTCAAAGTACAAGGCAAAATGCAAGGCGAAGGAGCTAAACAAGCAGCAGTTGCAGGTAAAAGTTCAGCCACATCAGTGCTGCACAGTGGTCAAAACTCGATTAAAAAGCGATCAAATTCATTTGCATTTGATTTGTCTTATTTTACCTTTGATTCTTTTTCAATTGACAAACAAAACCAAAGAAAATATATATAAAACACTTACATTTACAAATTTCTTAACCAAACATCAGCTTAAAACATCTCTTTAACTGTGGATGAACATTTATTTATTTATCAAGTTTTTAACACTTATACTACTCTGTTATGGTATTTTGATCGCAATTTCGTTATTTTATGCCACTGTGCAGTAACTCGTTTCACTGTGTCTGAGTGTACGCAAAGTCTGAAGAATCGGCAAATGAATACCTATCTATTAAGTGTAAGTCCAGGCCAAAGGTTTGTAAACCAAGCAGAGATATACAATAAAGTCAACGTAGTCCTCGGACCAGACACCAACCGCCTTTCTGGCTGTCTGTAGAATACAACTAACAACTAACTGCAATTGAAGTCTTTAAATATATATAAACATATAAGTAGGTAACAAGCTGTTGTATAATATTTTTAGACCGTACTATACATAAACTATAAAAAATATTATGTTATGCGAGGGTCTCTCAAGTAGTTTTATTCTACTTATTATTTTCCATTGATTTTATTTGAAAATGCAGACTAGTTAAACGGTCACAAATCAAAGCAACAATCAAAACCAAAAAAAAATATCTACCCTCTGTCCTCCCTTAATATTATTATATATTATTGCATTATTGTTCAGTCACTCAGATTGAAAAAGTGTTCAATGCCGCTAGTCACAAGAAGGTTTGGGACCATTTCACCAAAGCCCAAAGAAAAAACATCGATCAATGGAAGAAATTAGCCACGGTACGTACAAAAATGTTCAAAGAATGAATTACGACAAGTTCAACTGATGAAGTAATCGTATTATACACATACTATCCAATTGTGGTACTCGTGCCTGTTCTTATTGTTCTGCCAATACTTCTAGTCTAAAATTTTAACTAGTATGTTTGTTATCACCTTTTGGTATCTGTCTGCATGTTAAATTCTGCTACACATCAGATTCATATTTATCACATCGCTTTGCAACTTTCGATGCCTCCATTCATGTTTTATTGTTTGCATTAATCATTTTAATGAATTAGTTTATAACCTTAACATACTATTTGAATAGTATTGGAATTTATAAAACCTTAATTAAATGATAATCTTTTTTGTACATCTCTTACTGACTTTTTGAATAACTGTTAATTATCCAAATTCACATATTATTGACGTCATTATTATCATATTGTTATTATACAATCTCGTTGTATTTAGTTATAAATATTTAGAATCTTTTTATTTATTTTTTAAATACTTATTGAAATTGCAATCAATGAAAACTGTTCTTTAATATTTATATTTAAAAAAAGCTGGTAACTTGTGTTTTCTTAACTAGTTAATTCGTTGCGTTTTGAAACAGTTTTCTTATTTAATGTTAATAAAGTAGACTCATCTGCTTTTCATATTTGAGAATCATTGTTGTAATATTAAAATATGGCACTATTGGTAGAAAAATTGCTTTCTTTCTCTCGTTTAAAGAGCTTAACTAACCATTTGCATACATTTTTCGATGGGCTTCCAATTTATTTTTATAACTAAACGTAACTATTAGACGAATGCCAAAGAACTTGTAATATATATTCAACTGGCAAACAATTCAAAACAAAAAATCAAACAATCCATAAATGGTAAAACATTTGCAAGTTTCTAAGGCACTCACTACGTTCCATTGGCTGTGCGATTTGCGTTGGTAAAAAGTAAAACCTAAAAATATTTTATTAAAGTCATTGTGCAAAATGTTACATACAAAAATAATAAGCATAAAAAAGATGAAAAAAATACAATAAAAAACCATAAAGCTTTTAAAATGTGGCGAGGTAAGTAAGCGGAGCAATATAGTTAAACGAGCCAAATGAGAATTTTCTGATGCATTTTCAATATATAAACAAATTATTATATCTAGGCTATAGAAATTACCATCGTAAGCAGTGGTTATGCAACAAGAGCTATTTAAAATGTATAATCATAACTATTTAACGTCATAAAAAACATTTTGAAATGCCATGCAGGAACTTCGCACCGTCCAAATCGACGATGATGAAATGGAAATATCAGACGATGAGCGCGATTACGAAAAGCGCAGCAAACGCACCCGATACGATAGCGATGGACTAAAGGTAAGTAACATAAACTAATAAAAAGTTTCATGTTATTTAATTAAAATATTCATTTTTACTTTAGGATGAGAATGACTCGCTGCGATGTCAATTGGAGGCCATTCGGAATGAGATGTCAGTAGAGCGCAGCGACTGTCTGCAGCGCGAGAAACAAATCAAGGTGTTGCAAGAGACCATACGCAACATGCAGACCCAACTGTTGCAAACGAAGCTGCGCGAGCAAAAGGACATTAAGACCATTGAACAGCTCGAACGTAATCTCAAGGAGGCAGGCGTCAAACAGCTGCTGCTCAAGACCAAAATAAAAGAGACTGTTGATAAGCTAAAAGATAAAGAAACCCATAACACCGGTGTCTCGAATGTTTCTAATGCCGATTACAGCAGCGGTGACTCGAGCAGTAGACATACAGATGATCTCAGGCCGTCTGCCAAAAATGAAACCGAATCGGAGTTGGTAATAATTGATATTGATAAAGTGGACGATGATGTGCGCATTATCGAGCATCAAAGTGGCGTGGTCGAAATTCATGAGATCGAGGACGATGAGAAGCTGGAAGTTACTCCAAATTCAAATAAAGACATTAGTGATGCCAACCAATTACCTATAGCTGATGAAAGCCCTAAGTCTGATAATGTAGATGCAGTCGTGGAAACAGTTGCAGCGCCTATACAAAAGGTAGGAACTATTATTTAATTGACATGCTTTGTTAACATCATTTTGCTGATAAAAATTATGTTTCTTTGCAGAACAACTCCATGCCGCTGGCGCTTTGTGAGGCCAAGATAATAGCTTTGACCTCCGCTTATCTGGTATTACATCCCCATGGCGTGGACATTGGCAGCATTGCCAGTTATTTGCGCGGAATGCTCCTCAAATCACTGGAGCTGAAGAACAATGACGAACTCACAAATATACTCACCAAATACACAAACCTCTTCAAGTCTGAGCAGTCAAAGTGGACTTTCTGTGGTTTTGCCGACTAACCTTTGGATGCAAATATAAACAAGGAGCACTGAGAGGCACTGAGGCGTGAACAAAAATAACAATTGAATGCTTTAATTAAGTTACGAATATTGTATGACTAGTGGTAAGGAAAGAGCGCATAGTGACATGTTAACCAAAAAAAAAATGTGTTTGATGCAATCACATAAATGAGACCAGTTTTCTAAGAGCACGAACTTAAAGTTAACTTAAGCTATACAAATTAAACAATTATAAAAACAACAACAAAGATCTACCGTTTCAATTATGTAAACAATTAAAATGTAGATATAAGCAAATCAAATATATACACAAATATATTGAATACAAAATATTGCATATTATGGAAAGACACCAAACAAATGTTGCTAAAATCGCTTTTAATGAAATAATAATGAACCAATAAATTTTATGCTAAAAATTAACTGACCGAACTTTTGATTTTGCATACTTAAGATTGCTAAGAAAGCACCAAAGATGACCATGGTTAAGGAAATTACCGGATCTATCATCAGCAGACTTTGCTATCTATGCTTGCAAACACATAGTCCATCGTTCGCAGTTTGAACTCATTTATAATTCTAACTTATTGAAGTTTTTTATTTTTTTTTTCAGTCACATGATATTACGACAGTCTCGTTTGCAGTTCAGATTGGGTAACTTAAAAAAAATAGATATATACAAGCACTTAGCACACAACTAAAAATAGATTTCTACCAAGAAAATAAAAATAATATATACCAGATTTGACTTACGTAGTCCTGATAAAAATATGCTATTTATTATATTTGTATTATATTTAAAATTTTTAAAAATGTGTATACATATAGAAAAGAAAACATTAAGTAAATTTCTAAAAATTATCTTAAGGGTTTTCAATCTAAAGATAGACATGTACTACGCTTTAATTCCGTATTTAAAGTTTCCCATGCTGTACAATTACGCTCGAAGCTTACGTGTCTTTCGTAAGCTCTAACGAAATTCGAGAGTTGCGTCCTTTGCCAAGGACAATGCCAAGCGCAATGCCGAAGTAAAACGTCCGCCACAGCATCCCTAAACACATGCATACATACATATACCCGAATACGTATGTATGTGTGTGTGTATACGTCCTTTCTCACTCTAGCACCCACATTCATATATCCTGCCCAGTAGCGTGAAGAATTGCACGTAACTCATATTCATAGTCCCATTGCACGTTTGACGTCAGTGGTTTTTTTTGTAAACTCAATCGTTTATTTGATTAGTTAAAACCAAGCAGCATTGAGATTAAATAACAACAAAGTTTAACAAAATTAAACGTAATTTTTCCACTTTGACACAGGGCGCAACCAGCATCGCTGTCTATGCTCTGTGTGCGTCGCTGCTAAGCACAGTGGTTAACTCATACAAAAGCCAAAAAAAAAAACAAAATTATACATATAATACTTTTTGGTTGGCTTTCAGTTGTTAAAGGAACTCATTCGTATAGGATGGAAAGTCGTATATGAAGCTTTGTACAATTTTAAAAATATTTTTAACCAATGAACATTTCTTTTACTTAAAATACGATACCTAAAACATCGTTTAGAACACCTTAGTACACGTTGATTGTCAACTTACGGTACTCGTAGCACTGTGCGCTGTCGCCGCAATGTGAAATTCTGCTGAGCTACTTACTCAACAACGGAGGCCCGTCATATCAACGATATCAGTTGTTTTAGCGAATTCGTCGCGCGCGGTAACTAAAACGGGCGACGAGCTGAAAGACCAGCAGCCAGAACAGATTTCGTTATCCATGTCCATGTCCATAGTATAGTACGTACGTCTGCGTCTGCTTCTGTTCGCTCCAATCGCTAGTGAATTGTTTCTGCAAAAAGCGAACTGTAATTTTGTCTGCCTTGCTCAGTGTTCCGTGTACTTGTAATTTCGTATATTTTAATATAATTACGCGCGCTTTCTTTGCACCGAAAGCTGAACTGCATACCCTGCCCCCAGAAAGGACGAATCAAGTTCAAACTTTCTTCTGGAAGCTGCCAAAATCAGAAGCAAACACGTGATTTTTTAGTTGTTTTTCTTTGGTAAGTATTCGCCGGTCACTGTACAGTTTGACAATTATTGGTCAATTGTTCCGTTTCTGCGAATAAGATAAATGGTAATTAAGATAAGTACAAAATAGACCGAGTTGGGAATAGCAAAAAAAATTAACGGTAGCTCTAATGAATTTAGCGAGCCTATAAAACGCTTTAAAGCACATATATATATATATATATGACGTTTGCCTTTATGCATTTATAATTTTTTTTTAATTTCGTAGCTCCTGTTTTATTTTTCACGTTTTATTTTTTTTGTAAACTTAAATAACTTTTTTTCTAACTGACATGAAATGTAATTTTATGCAGTTAATAAAAAATTATCTAAAAAAATGTTTTAACATTACTTGAGGTACAGAAGTGAAAAACAAACGTTATCACTGGCTGTGTTGATTTTAGTTGTTTATTACAAAGTATTTTGTTTGGTTTATGAGCAATACTTCCTATCCGGACATTCGACAACTGAATGATATTAGGTGGCGTGTTACATTAAGGTCTAAGTTGAAAACATCGCTGAGCTCAGCTTAAAATTTGGTGAGACATTGGAACGTGCCAGTTGAAAGCCTCATGCAAAACAAATTGATTTATAACTACATGATTTACTTGCACATAAGTTTTTAAGTAAACAATTTAAATTACATATATACTTACTTGCATGTAAACAAAAAAAAAAAAACATTGACATAGGAACTAAATAACATTGCACATATCTACCGGCTGATATTCTAGAAAAAGCAATTAAAGAGTTTACAAAAAAATTCCCGTGACTAGAGTAAGTTATGCAAAAGACATATATTATATATATGGTAAATGCGTATGCCGGGCACGTTAAAAATATTGTGCTTAAATTTTAAATACATTTTATACTTTTTTGTGCTGTGAAACGATCACGTACTTCAAGTTTTTGTTAACATACGGTACAGTTTTGTGATTTGGATTTCGTTCAATTTTCGCTTGATAAGGCATACATTTTCCTAATGCCATGGTCAAGATTTAGTTATAAAGTCCTTGAGTTTACTGATAACCAAATCTTGGGCAATAAATGGAACCGAACATGTGCTCTATATATTTACTTGTTTTTCAAACTGAACACAACTAATTTCAAAAACTGAATGAACTAACCGGTAAAGGGTATTAAAGGCAGAATTGATACACTTGTTTTAAATTAATTTGCCTGCCTCTAATATGATAGCAAAACAGCGAAAAAAACATCACAACAATTACGAGAAACGCAAATAAAAAGCCGTGTGTAAACTATAAATACCTGTAATTTGCGATGCACCCACATTAAGGGAATTCTGATATAGGAAATATGGCGGGATTTTCTAATGATGGTTTTTTAATTTTTGTTAAATCAAGATAATTTGCGTTTGTGAGAAATAACAAATTGCGAGAATTATCAGCGCGGTGAAAATCTTAAAGCCTTAAGCGTTCAAGCCAGCTCACGTGCCTAATATGCAAATGGCAGGTGAGTGTGAAAAAGGCGCCACAGGGCGTGACTGTTGCTGTTCAAATGACGTCAGAGATTGGCTTTTTCGCAGGCCAATTAGTAAACAACTTGCACTTGCACTAACGCAGATACAGTTACGGGTTTTTTAACTTTTCCCATGTTGACTCACTTTTTGTTCAGTTTTGATTGAATTTTAATCAATGAAACTAAAGCGGCACAAGATAATCATGTAATAGCATAGAAATGCTAAAGGTAAAAGCACTTAAAAACAGCATATATTTTATATTTTTGTTCTACTCAAAATCAAGTTCAGTTATATATATTTTCTATTTTTTCATATAAGAACAGATTGTATATCCGCTAAGAAAACGTCGCATAATAAATATATGAAAAGTATTTTAGTGACGTATGTATGAAAATTTGGAGGCACAACGTCGGCTACACCCACGCATTGTTTATGGAAAATTTTCTGAAGTAAAATAAGATGTATACTACATACAGAATACAAAGCATGTCAACAGCTGTATAAATGCGCAAGAGCGCAAAACAAGTTGTTTCATTATTAAACACACAAAAAAACTAAGTATATTTATATATTAAACCAAATCATAAACAAAGCTCGAACCGTATGACATTATTTAATGAAACTGCAAGAAAGTCACGTGTCAGTATCCATTGTTATTGTTATTATAAGTAAGATAACGTTTAGTTGTAAACAAAAATTAATCTTGTTTAAAAATTTAGGTTTTCCGGTCAAATAGTTTTCAGGGGTTTTTTTTTTGGTACTACATACTACTTTATTAGCTGATTTTGAAAGGCATATATATTTAGTACAATATGTTATGTTTAAATAATATTCCACAACAAATAAGTTTTTTTATAATGCGTTAACCTTACTTAACCTCAAAAGTATGCTTCCACGTTTATATTTACTTTTTAATCATGCTACTGAAAACAAAGAAATATAAGTTTAAAAAAAAGTAAATGCAATTAAATAAACCAACATGTGTTCATTTAAGTTTATTTTTACAACTGTTTCCGAGAAAGCTTAATTATTTACAACGATTCGAATCGTTACATCTGCTAATGAACTGGTTTTTGGTATATTTGAAGTATTTTTGAGCACACTTATTTGAAATGTCTTTTTGAAATACTAATTCTTATTTACACATCTGATGGAACAATATAATATTTCGGTATATGCTGTGTATTTATGTTTGTTTATTTTAAGAGAAAACTTCCTTATGAGATCCGGGACAACGAGAAATTTGTCTTTATTGAAATTTATTTCCAAATTTAAATTTCCGAAAATCAAAAGGCAGGTTAAATCGCAAACTATAAATTAACTTTGTTTGTTAAGATAAATTTAAGCCCAAGAACATTCTTTCTACGGCTTATATTGTAGTGATATAGCACTAAGCTCTTAGAGGGCTCGTAACTTACATCAGGTCGAAAAAAATACGCAATAGAAATATAGTTTTATGGCATTGACAGTTGGGTTTACAAATAATTAGTGTTAGCGTGCAAGCCTGATTCAACTGAGTAAATAAATAATGATTAAAGCAATAATAGACATACCGAAAGGTAAATTACATTTCAAATTCGTTGACTTACAATCACATCCGGTTCTAAACATGTTTAAAAAAAGGAATACATTTTAAAGTATAATACAATCTTATAAATAAAAGGTCAGCATCAACTTTTTTAAAAATCAAATCTGAACTCTATGTGGTAAATTGTCAACAACAAAATCTAAAATTGTTGACTGTTTTCATTTTTTTTGCGTTTATATACACAATTGCTTTATGGACCCTTTTTACTGTTCCTTTGATATGTGGCTAACAATCGTGTATTGGAAAATATTTGTACGTAGATAAGAAGTGAGCGATATATGAAGGTAGCATTAATTGTGACAAAATGATAAAGCGGTAAAAGTTGTTTATGGAATTAAATAAATAGATGATGAAGTGTTCAATTGCTCAAGAATATAGATCGATTGAATAGCAGATAAGTTTGAAGAATTAGCTCAAATTATAAACTCATTTAATATAAATTAAATTATAAACGCAATTAATGTAAAGTGCTGCTCAAGTTTAAGTACACCTCCACGTACTTCGCATTTGAAATAATAATTTGAAAATAATACAATTTAGACGTATCTATAGGTGAAATCCCTTGCTAGTGATTCTCTTAAAAATTAATGGGCACGTGTTATTGAAATGTTAAAGTGCAAAACGACAGTTTTCTTTTGACATTTTCAGAGCTTATCAGTTACGAATTTTCTATAGAAACAGCTACCGTTGGGTGAAGCTTATCACAGTGCACTTGAATGTACTTTGAACGTAATTCGATCCGTAGACCTCTTAATGCTTTCCATGCAATAGGGGCACAGCACTTACAGCCAGCAAAGGAAAACGACAAAAATCAGACAAGTACTGAAATTAAATTGAGTTCAGTTTCCGCGCGACGGGCCTCTTGCCGTGCTTTGATAACCCGCCTGATCTTCTGTTGTCGCCTGGCGCTGCCAGTTGTTATTATTGTTGTCAACGTAGCTCAATGTCATGTTATAGCGATGCAGGTTAATCCCCCACATACTTCTTGAACTCAACATATGTGAAAGCAAATTTTCGGAAATTTTTCAGACAAGCTCTTATCTCAGTAATTTAAGTGAAGTGTTCTACATAAATATATAACCATATATATATAGTATATGTGTATCTGTATATGGTGGGCTCAGCATTTAACAGAGATTAAATTGTTGACATATTGAAAATATAAGAAATATAACAAGTGTTTTATACTGTTTCTTTGGACTTGAACGCGGGCAATTCTGTCTTACAAAATACTTGGTGTGAGCTCACTTTTAATTGACGCAACGAACAGCTAATGGTTAATTTCAATAACTTAGCCCTGATTAACCTGAGTTATGTACTAGAAACCACAAACTAATTTACTTAAGAAACATACAAAAAATATATATATAGAAATAAAAATAAATAATAATTAAATTACAGCGACTCGGACATACCCTGCACAAAATTTTTTGCAATTGATTTTGCTTTAAACTTAATTTCTTTATTATGTGAATTTCTTAATGCACTCGATTCGCGTTTGTAAGAAATTGACTAATGCCATCACAAGCGTAGGCCGGTATCTGAAATGTCACAATTTCTCATGTTCTATTTGATATCTCAGCAGAGCCATCATAAAGATAACGTTGAATAAAACAAAAGTACGCTCAATTGGATACAATAAATTCTCAGCTAGGTAAATGCACTTCCATTGTCAGTTTTTGTACGTCGCGCTATTCAAATATTTAATTATTTCTTCTTTTTTATTTGAATTTGAATTTAATAAGGAAATTGCTTGTTAAGGCACGCTTAGAGCTCTATATTATGTGGGCGTGTTTTATTATAGCGTTCTAGTCAATGAATGTGAATTCCCTGTATTATACGAGCTATCAATCAAATATGTGTGTGTGTGTGTATGTGTGTTTTTACTGCCAGGACACTTGAAAAAAACACAACAGCTATGCACTCAGTAAACAGTATTGATATGCAGGTATATAAATGACCAAAAACCATATCTGAATAACTGATATTGCTAGGGTCATAAAACGCTTTAGCGGCGCATATAACACAATATGACATAACTTGATAAGGTACCGAAACTACATATAATTCGTCGATGCGTATTGCAATATGTATGGCTCATGCTTATGTACATATTTATATTTGTATATATATATTATATATATGAACTGTATTATAAGGTAACGATAGTGCTAGCCGCCATGTCGCATGTTTCGGTGGCTGATAAGCCCAGACAAGATTAAGGTCGTCTTATTTTTTTTTACATTTTCTTGAATTGTTTTCTATTGAATTAAAGAATAAAAATAAAGAATAAAAAATCAACAAACGAAGACAATTTTTGGGCTATTTATTTTCGATTTGTTTAAGATGCCTTATTCAAGATATGCTCATAAATTGTTAACCTATGGCTGCTTATCTTATCTTAAGATTACTTTCTCTCTAGCGTCAGTATGTAGTATAAATTGAAGTCAATAATTTTACTAAGCGAATGCAAAAAAAAAACATATTTTAGGTCTTTGCACCTGTTAAATAACACACAAATCATGCGTTTTGCGAACATAAAAAACAATTACAGTTTAACAAGAATTGCTTTTTGATTCGCAGTTTGAGTAGCAACGAAACAGAGCTCTCAAACTGTATAAAAGCTTTCGAAAGGAGCTTTTGAACTGCGCGTGCTTTTTTGTTTTGGCCGTTAAAAATACTTTTTGAAAAGTGAGACAGCTTTCTTTTATTTAAAAATAATTTTACTTATTTTTTTGTATATTTACAGATCCTTGCGCTCAAGAAGAATAACTTTTTAGTTTTAAATCCAAGGTAAATATATATAAAAAAAAAAACAATTTTTTAATAAATTTTCAAAATAAAACAAAACAAAAAGAAATTTATAATTCTTAACAGATAATAATTTCATGTCATTCCCTCGAATTTCTCTTACTCAATTAGCCATTAATGATTTCAACATTTTTGGCAGACAAGTACACGTCTTGTTCTTGTCTTACTCTTGAATTGATTTAATTTTTGTGCTTAAGTACACATCATCCGTTGCCTGAACGGAAGCATATAAAATACGTTCACCTTCAGCCAGGCAAGGGCGGCATATTGATTTTTTAAGAAATACGTTGAAAAGAATAAAAATAAAATTGATCGAATTGTGACGCGTGTTTCATCACAAGTTCAAATGTAGGTCATGGTATAAAAAAATTGTCTTGGCTCAGCGCAATTTTCATAGCTGCACTTGAACTACCACAAATCGCGTGATTTGCGTGGGCCAACAGCAACTGAAAAAGCTGCACTGAAATTTTAGCTCAAAAGTTGAAATTTATATGCATATAAATACATATAGAATATAGTGTGCGTGTTTGTGTGTGTGTACATAAATGTTTTAGTGTGTTTGTACCATGGGGGGCACGTTCGCGTTTGCCGATTGGCCAGTTGTTTTGGGGCTTGGCTCTCGTGACGTCACGCGCACAGCTAACTCAAATATGTAAATGTATCTGTGAGATACAATTGCATGACGTCGCTGCCGCTGACGTAGTCAAACAAAACGCCGCTCGCACAGTAAAATCTGAGGCAGTTTTAGCGTGAACATTGCTTGTCCTAATGAGCTTTTTACATAACAGTTGTGGTGGAGGCCACTGGGTGGGTATCTAGAGTTTCGCCTCTACTCTGCGTTGGCTTGTCTGAGCTCCGTAATTAGTATACATACACAACATGGCATTGCGTGCTCTGGTCATGGCCCATAGGTATACTAACAAATAGAGATGCAGATACAGATACACACTTTGCAACTATACTAAAGCCACATGCAGGTGAGCATGCTTTTAGGCGCTCTGTGCGCCTGGCCCCAGCTTGAAGCGTGCCAAATGTTTGGTTGTATTTCTGGCGCAGCTTGCCACGCAACTTGATTTTTTTGTTTTAACCAGCTGTGGGCGCAGGACAGTAGGGGTAGTCACTCTACAGAAAACGAAAATACGAGCATATTAGCTAATAAATCAGCAATTATTTTATAACAAATTTTTCTTATTCAAATATCAGAACTCTTGTTTATAATTAAATACTAAGTAAATTATTTAAAAAAAAAACCACCGGATATGCTTTTGCATACAAATTTATTTAAATTGATTTTGCGCCTCTACATTATGTAGTTGTTGTTTAATTCTATTTATGTGACATGCGTATATAATGTGCTTGTTTACTAACTCATAAGCTCGCAGCGCTCTCATGTTTTTTTTTACTTGTTGATACCCTTGAATATTTGGTTATAAGGGGTATAGTAATTTATAAAATGTGACATATATGATACATATTTTTTAAACAACGCATTAATCTTCAAAACAATTTATTTAGGTGTAAATTTAAAAAAATATACTTTTTCTTATGCTGCAGAACATTAAATTTTTGTATAGGATAGCCTCTAGTTTAACAGAATATACAAAATACAGGCCACCCATTTGGTTGTTGAGGATTAGGCACAAGTGTTCATTTATGTATATATTCGATTGTGAACACACACGTTTACACAGACCTATGTTTTCACATTCATTGATTCGTTGCCACATGTTCATTGGGAATACTCGACGCTTGACTTTCTCATATATGTCAAAGAAAGACAAACGTGATCTAATACACAAACGCACCGATGCATAAAGAGCGGCATCAACAACGGAAACCGGACAAGAACAAATGCTTTTATCGAAGAGTACATACCGTATAGAAAATTTTTGTATCGTATGTAAACAATGTGAATCATCTACCTGTAGCTGTGTATGTTTGTGTTTCATATGGAAATGCATGCCCGAGTCTGTTTACACTGGTTATATACCTCTACCTATAAGTAGTGTAGACTATAGGAAATTTAAATTCTTGCCTTTGTTCGGCGACAATTGCGTGTTTGCCAAAATATGCAAACAGTTTGGCCTGATTTTGTTAATTTATTAAATCAATAAATTACAAATGGAAATAGTGTGAACAATTGGATAATTTTAGCAAATTTACTAATAGAGATTCAAATAAACACTAAGTAAAATAGGTTGTTAACCTCAACAATTCTTTTTGTGCTATTTTTACACAGTTCGAATGACTTGAACTCTTATGAATCCAAGGCGAATATTAGTTTACACTAAAGCGGAAGACGTTGTTCCTTTTGATTGAGTAATAAATGTAGAAAAAAGATTGTGATTTATGTCTGGGATCAATTGTGTACTTGGAACTTTATATTGCCTTGATTTGTCTTTACCCATTAGTTAGGGACAATATACGTATATGAAGCTTGTAACCCAATTAAGGTCATAATAAACAATTCACAAAAATGTAAACTGGAGGATCGGAAAGTCGTCTCTTCAATCAATGTGTATCTGCGTACTGCACTCCTGCAGAAAGCTGTAAGCAATCTGAAGTAGAACAAAAAAAAAACGAAAAGGAAACAAATCAAAGACGCATACAATTTCCAGTTTCTGTTGCCGCTGCAAGTCAATAGCCTCAACTGCGTCAGTGGCCACCCCATGGCGGACGACATTGACGCTGGGAGAGCGTGCCCGCCAGACGAATTGAGAGAAATCGAAAAAGAGAGAGAGAGAGGAAGACTGAGACTGAGAGTGAACGGGAGTCCATATCCAGTACAGAGCCCGGCGTTGCTGGTCTTACAATTTGGCGCGTCATTTGCCATTCAACAGTCGCTGTGTGCGGTTAAGAGATACAGATACATTTACGCTTAAGATACAAGCAGCCTCGAAAAAATTGTGTGTTATTTCAAAAATAGAAAAAAAAAGTAACGCTCAGATAAAGCTGGATGTTTATCTTGGCTCAGCAAATGCAGTTTTTGAACAGCAACATGTTTGCAACACACTGCGCATGCGCCTAAAAGTCTTCTAAGTGGCTACGTGGGTGGGCGACGTATAAAGGACAAACTGTCGGGCACAGTCAAAGGACATTGAAACGCGGTCGTATTATTCAACAATTTGGCATTGTGAAATTCACTACATATCTGGAAAAAATCCAAAAAAAACCTTTAAAAAAACGAATGTGTTTTACAAATTAAATAGACAATAAGCCGTGTTGAATACAAAACATATCCACAAGTGACATAAAACGAGCTTTGCATTTGTTTAAACAATCACAAAAAAACAAAAATTAGACAATAAAATCGGCAATATGTCAACGGTATTCTCCAGTAGCTCTAGCGGCGATGAGCCCAATAAAAAGCCCGATGCCAACAACGAGGAGAGCTCCCACCTGCTGGAGGCCAACGAGAACGGTGTCAAATATGGTTCCCGGCAAGCGGTAAAAATCATCAAAACCAATGCCAATGGCAATGATAGTGCCAATGCCAGTCCCCAAGTAGGCAAAAAACAAACAACATTTATAAATTATTTAACTGGTGCTGGTACTAAACCTAATGTCTCAAGTTATTTATATTAATTTAACTAGCTCTCTGCAACTCTGTATTTGTATCTGTATCTGTATTTATACGTCGCCTAGGTTTGACCTTGAGGAGGAAAAATATAAAATACCACTGCTCGCCCAATTAACGCTGTGTGAAGCGAGACTTGCCAAAGCATTTGTTTTGCCAAAGCATACAATCTTTAATATTTACTTAGTAAAGTATCTGAAGAGAGTGCTAGCCAAATTTTTTGGCAGATACAATGCCGTAAAGGAGGAAAATTGGAAAATCTGGAACGAGTTTGAAATTCAAATTTGGTTTATTTTACTCTTATATTAAATTACTGTCTCTTTAGCGCAAGAGTATTCATATTGAAAATTATAATAATTGTTATCATGAAAAGAGCATAATGAATCGTATATTTTGATTTGTACGCCCCTTTTAACGAACCTATTCGATAAGAGCACTTATCATATTTGGCTTTTAATAGAATCGTATTCAAAAATATTTATTCAGTTGCTAATGAATAAAATTTGTTTGTGATGTCTTTATGATTTTAGTCTTTGTTGGCCAAGGTCAGCTACTTGGCCAACATAGCTCAAAATCATAAAAATAGAAAGTTTTCAAATGCTTATGGCCCTATTATCCAATTAACTGATAAGCTACCCAAACTGCTGACATATTTTCCAAAAAGACAACAAAAGCGATCGAATTGGTAACGAGCTAGGTTAATGATCAAATTTAAATAAATAATATAAGAAATATTTATTTAACGTCTAAACCAATTTTTGAATTTCTTTGACATGTGGAAATTATTGAGGAGTTTTCTTTTTAATGAATGAAATGAAATTTGTATTTCTGTTGTCAACACATCACCCTGTATATATTTAGTATTTGCATTCTTGTGGGGCTTACGTTTAAAAATATCCAGAATATAAGGAAGGAATTTTTATAAACTTGTTATGCATAAGCTTTTGATATATAAAATTTAATGATTATTATAAATAACAGACGCTGGGGAATTAATCAGATTTTTTCGAACCTTTACTCGGACCTCTTGGGGATAACCAGTTTGTGCTTAGCACGCCGGAAAAATTTAAATCAGAGAGTAAAAATGCACTTTAAGCTATTTAAATGAACTATTGTTAGTGCGATGCGTAGAAACGAGGTGTCTATTATAAAAACGACATTGAAACGAACTTGGACTTGGCAAACGATTGCAATGCCACTCGGCGTTAGCCCAGCTATCATCCTGACCCGGCTCAGGCAGGCGCACTGATGCGTGGGTGCCCGCCCAACAAGCTATTGGCTCAGTTTACTGCCAACGTAAATCTAAATATAGTTGGCCACTCTGGCAGCGGCACCGTATTGACCACATAAACAACGCCAGCAGCGCGGCGAATATCGATTTCAATGCAGACTTACTGCCAGCCAGCCGGCCTGGAGGTGTGTCTCGGCCGCAACGACAGTCGGCGCAACAGCAGAAGGCGTCGGCGTGCCTCCTCTCAGTTACCGGTTGGATAAGGCAACTCTCGGCCAGCGTTTGCCATGTGCGGAAGTGAACATTGTGCTGGTCTGATGTGGGTTTTGTATGGGATTGCAACAGTGATTGAGGCGCATTTTGTGTGTGGGCGGGAAAATGAGACAAAGTAAATGGCAAAAGGAAAAGGCAACAAGACAATAAATACTTATATTTAAAGATATTTAACGCTATAAGTTCATTTTTTGTCCCTGTAAAATATAATGAAAAAATGTAAAAAATTAAATTGATTTACTTTAAGTGTATATTTGCACAATTGATATTTTATTTCGAAATTAAATTAAAATTTTTTTAAATTCGATATTTTAAAATTAATATTTAAGCACAAGGTTTTTGTGTTTATTGATAAGACTGATGACTTTTAAATTATTATATATATAAATTTTTAATGGGTCTCTGTTAAGCGTTTCGTAAACAAAATTATTGTTGTTTATATAAATTATAAAGTATTTTCAAATTATCACCTATTAATTGTCACAATTCGGATCATTTCCGGTCCTATGTAGACACGAATTTATTTAAAATGTGTACATACATGTATGTATTTAAGTTTGCGAATTATTTAGGTATTTGGCATATTGATTAGACACGCGATAACATTTTAACACATATGTATATGTGCCTATCGTTGAATAATTTATTGGCTTAAAGTATTCCATGGCCAAGGCAGCCCATTTTTAATTATTGCCGCTTCAGTGCTTTGCATTAATATGTGAGAAAAGTTTAAAACATTGAAAAGGGGGCCTATTAGCAGCTTAACCTTAAATTCTGCTGCGAATTATTGTTTATTACTTGGTTCTGATTTAGGATAATGGGACGCCTTTATTGACAAATTACAGATTTAATTTTTCAATCATGAAAATATATTTTACTTTTTTATGCTTTGGTATTTCGGATTAATATCATTGGATTAGATAGATCGAAATGGGCTATCTAATCTTCTTAGTTTCACAGTGTGGTTATAAAACTTATCAATGACGCATATACTCGTTAAATAACTGAATTTACTCTTAAATTTATTGCATCTGAAGCGCCGGAAGTCAGCACTTGGGGTTATCAGTACTAGTATAACAGTAAACCAGCCTATCGAAAACCCCATAATTCCCATCAACGTTGAAGGCCTAACAATTTCTCCTTATCAATAAGCGTGGGGTCTCAAAAAATGTTACCCCTTGTACAAGGAGTTGTATTAGTTTTTGATTGGTCGCCGGGGTCTTTAAACTTGAATATACAAGACGTTCTATCGCATCGGAATAAAGTTCGTAATCGCTGGTGGTGGTTAATTATCACGGCTTACTAATTGTCGGTGCGGTTCGAATAATGTGATAATACGGTTGGGTGGCCAACAGTTGGTGTTAGTTGGTAGACCAGTCAACGTTTTACCATTCTAAACGCGCTCTTCTATTCTTCTCGTCTTGTTTGCAGGATCAGGAGAATCTACTTGGCAGAATGGTGCACACGTCCACCGAGAACCCTTCGAGGACCTTGCCGCAATATGTTGCCGCCTTGGCAGCTGCTGGTGGCGCCTTCGCCGCCGGCTCACTGCTGGGCTGGACATCCCCGGCAGAGGGTGAAATTAAAAGTGGCGACGCCTACGACTTCACTGTGACCGGGGAGCAGTACTCCTGGGTTAGCTCGTTCATGACCCTTGGCGCCGCCTGTGTGTGCATTCCAATTGGTTTCCTCATCAATTTGATTGGACGCAAGATGACAATGCTATTCCTGGTGCTGCCCTTTGTGGTCGGCTGGGTCCTGCTGATCTGTGCACAGAATGTAGGCATGATGTACGCGGCGCGTTTCATCCTGGGTATCGCTGGCGGTGCCTTCTGTGTGACAGCTCCGATGTACACTGGAGAAATTGCCCATAAGGATATTCGCGGCACGCTCGGTAGCTTCTTCCAGCTCATGATCACCATTGGCATTCTGTTTGTATACGCTATTGGAGCCGGTCTTAAGGTCTTCACCATGAGCATCGTCTGCGCCATTTTGCCAATTATCTTTGGCGTCATATTCGTATTTATGCCGGAATCGCCCACCTATCTGGTAAGTTTAAAATAAATGTAAAAAATGTATACTTTAAAAGATGTTACCTGGCTTTGGTTGGGACCAGTCTGACCCCTTAGACTAACGTTTGCCCATCCCTTTTCACAGGTTTCAAAGAACCGCTCGGAATCCGCCGTTAAATCCATTCAATGGCTGCGCGGCAATGAATACGATTATCGACCTGAATTGGAGGAACTTAATGAGACCCAGCGCGAGATTCGTGACAACAAAGTGAATATCCTGGCAGCACTGACCCGTCGCGTCACAATCAAGGCATTGAGCATCAGCTTGGGACTTATGTTCTTCCAGCAATTGAGCGGCATAAACGCGGTCATTTTCTACGCGGAAACCATCTTTGATGTACGTTTTTGAATATACTTCAGATTCAGTATTCAATAGTATTAATATTTTTGGTTCGAATTTGCAGGCTGCCAACACAAACATCAGCTCCAGCATGTCAACAATCCTGATTGGTGTTATGCAAGTGGTGGCAACCTTTGTGTCCACACTGGTGGTGGACAAGCTGGGACGACGTATTCTGCTCCTCGCCTCCGGCGCTGTTATGGCGCTGTCAACCACAGCCATCGGCGTGTTCTTCTACATGAAAGACCAAGATAAGGACAGTGTGGCTAATCTGGGTTGGCTGCCAGTTGCCAGCCTGTGCATATTCATGATCATGTTCTCGATTGGTTACGGCCCGGTGCCCTGGCTGATGATGGGAGAGCTGTTTGCCACCGATATTAAGGGCTTTGCCGGCTCCATTGCAGGCACCACAAACTGGGTGCTCGCTTTTGTGGTAACAAAGACATTTAAGAATCTGAACGACGCATTGGGCAATGGCGGCACCTTCTGGCTGTTTGCTGGCGTCACCATAGTTGGCGTCGTCTTTGTTTTCCTCGCTGTGCCCGAGACGAAGGGCAAGAGCTTGAACGAGATTCAACAGGAGCTCGAGGGCAACAGAGCCCAATCACCAAATGCTGTCCAGAAGTAAACTGTGCCGAGTTCCGTTAAGTTGTATGCTTTTTTATTTTATTTTATTTTAATTTAACTTTATGTTAAGTGCAAGTCGTGTTTCGTTTTCAACTTGTTTGTTAGAAATTAATGTGTGAAAACTGTTTTATAAGGTCATGATTGATCAATCGATATTGAGAGAGAGAGAGAGAGAGAGAGAGAGAGAGAGAAAGTTAAAGAGAAAGAAACAAGGCAAAAATACTAAGAATGAAGACTGAAGGTCAAGTGCATAATGGGCAGTTATGTTAGGGCTCTCTTAAACTACTGTTAACCCACTTTTAAGTCAGCCGCACATATTACAATTATCGCAAATTGTTTTTACTGCTGCCATCGAGTGGCCATCTAAAAAGACAATAGAAATCAACAGCAAATATAATACACACAAGCAAAAAACTAAAATAGATTTTTGTGGAATCCTTTAAAAGGGATTTCTTCATGGTGTGTTATTCAAAACATTCAGTTTCTTTATGTAAGCATTTTAACCTGTTTAGTTTTAAGCCCCGCATTTTGCCAATATATATTTATTTACTAACTGGTTTTTCAAACATTTGGAATAATTTATTTTATATTTACATTATTTTATATCGAACACTTCAAACCGCAACAATTTAATCGCGATCAAATGCTGCTTATCAAAGCTCAAAAGTTAAAGCGTTATATCATTGTTAATGTATCTGCATTCATTTTAAAAATATTGATGTAAATTATATATATATATATATACACACGCGTAACATATATAATGCAGATATGAAGTAGTGAGAAATATATTAAATATATGTATGTAAATAAATGTATGTCGTTTTTAATACCCAGCGGTCGCGATTGCCTGGAACTTCTCTATAGCCAGAAAAATCTATTGCATATTGTCTCCTTTGCTTCGTTACTTTTCTCTAGATCTTGTTGAATTCCTTTTCCTCAGAGTCCACATCTTTATTAGAATCTTGATTTTCCCGAGTATTCTCCTCCAACATTTGATCCTCTTCAGCAACCATATCACATCGACGACTGGCCAAGGGAAGCGAGTTCAAAGAGGCTTCCAGCCGCTCCATGCGCTCCAGCAAGGCTTCCAGACGTCGATGATAATCCTCTAACGTGCACAGCTCAACATTCAAAGTTTTTTGCTGACTGAAATCCATGCTTGTAGAACCTTCGAATTGTGTTATGTTATTTTCAAGATTTAATATAATTTTGAAATACCTAGAGTGTGACAATTTCGAAGATTTATTTTGCAATGAATTTATATATATATTTATATATATATATATTTTTTTTTAATATATTGTGTTTTACAACGCTAGTGCGATGAATTATATAGCATGAAAAAATATGTATGTAAATTACAAATACATTTTAGTTATTTTGTGTTTAAAATTTATTTTTTCTGAAAATCCTATCGTCTTGTTTAACAAAAGCTAATAATTTTATGATATTTTACACTTATTATTCCTATCGAGTGTTGAAAACTTCATATTTTAATGATTAATATTATCGGTTTATTTTCCCCAAATTGACACGACTTTAAATCTCATGAAATTGTGATTTCATTAACTTTAAAAAATTCAAATTCAATATGAATAATAGAAATAACAACTTTATTCGGCGTTCTGTATTATGGTTCACCCTGAACCTTATACCTGTTTTTCTTAATTTAATTCTACTCATTCCTGAAGTTTGATAATAGAAATTGTCTTTGTCTCTTTTAGCGCACTTTAAATAAAATGTCAACGTGAATGTTGAGAATAGAGTAAATATAATTGACGTTGTTTGGCATTTCAATTCTCCGAATATTATATTTTTTCTGTAATCGCGGTTGTTCTGCCAGCAATTTCTGTTCTTTAAGCACTATGAGCTATACTGTACTATACTATTCTATTCACATAAACCTTTTGTTTCAAACAAATAGTGTTTACAAAATTCATAAATTCGTTCTTAAGGCCATAAACCAGAAAAAATTCAATAGTCTGTTGCTTTCTGTTTAGAGTGTAAAAATAAATTAAATGTTATAAGCGTAAATAAATTTAGATTATATTTAAAAATTTGTTTTATATTATCATTTTTATTTATAAATGTAATAAATATAGTTCTTTAGTTAAATATATTACATACTTTCAGTAATGCAATTACACGATATAATTTTGAATACATACATATATGTTTATATACAATGTCTATTATGATAACAGCTATAAATAAATTATTACAAGTTATTCAAAAAATATTCCAAAGCGTTAAACTTCATTAAACGTAACTTCTTAAAAAGCAATTAACTTTACTATGTGTTATATTTAAAAATCTCATAAGCGTGCAAATCAATTACAACAAAAGTCTTTCTCCGGTCCGTATTTGATGATACGGAGTAATCCATGTTCGGCACCAACGGCTAGCCAGTTACATGCACGAACGTTCCAATTCCAGCGTACGCAATTGAGGCGCAACAAATTCGACAGGTCAAAGTTGGGCCGTCGCTTTAGGTTTAAATAATCTGATTTGTTAGTATTAGACACATTGTGCAGTGTATTAATAACCAGGCCGAAGTCTTGCTTAAATTCATCGGGAGTAATGCAATCCGGCGCCGTATTGCCAATCAAATAGCGCGCCTCTGTTGTGGATACAGTGCGATAAACTTTCGTTCGTTTATTTACCAATGTTTCGAAATTATAATGTGGACATTTTATAAACACCACATCACCGTTATCAGTTACTGTGACGAGCAGCATTTGTTCCCAATTAAAATGAACTGCACGGGGACTGCTCAGCAACAAATCCATCGATGCGTGGTTAAAGCAAATGCCCGTAGGATTAAGCGTCACTAATCGTGGAAAATCTAGACAATATAGCAAGCAACATTTAAGGTAAGTGGATGCCAACGGCAAACAGTGCAAAAACTTACTTTGTTTGTACACCTCGGTGGCACCAACGGCCAATGACTCCCAAGCAGGAGGCCAGTAAGCGCAGCCCAAAAATAAATTGACAATGGGATCACACACAATTGGCAACGGAAACGAATAGTTGGCTATGTCATAGATACATAGTTTACGCATTGTGGTGCCAACGGCTAGCCAGCGTGCTCCGTTAGTATCATAATGCAACTCCAAATCTTTGGTAGAGTAAGTACGTGAATAAAAGTATGGAATAATTAAGTATTAAATACACTTACAGTATATATTTCGCTCGCCAAAGAAGAAGAAACTTGCGGGTAGGAAATAACGGTGATTATTCCTCTCAATGCAATTGAGTCCCTGATCGTCGCCAATGTCATAGAAGGCAACGTTACCGCTGGCATAGCCACTTACTAGTAAATTATGGCCAGAAGCCTTAATTGAAAACAGAAATATAAGAGTTGTAGAATAATTTAGCTTATAAAGTTACTCACTTCAGACCAGCATATTTTAGTGCAGGGATCCCGAATAGGGTTGTCTATATCCAAGGTAAGTGTAAGCACTGGTTGCAATACAATAACAATATCAACTTGACTTTCATCAGTTAAACGCAAGGGCAGCGCGTAAATCACCACACCAGATGAACTTCCCACAGCCAGAAGAGCCAAACGGTTTGCAGGCTCATCAAAGCCACCGCTGGGCATAAATGCAAAGCTATGGACAGCTTGCTGGGGTACACATATCCCATAGTGCAGTCGAGTCTGCATGGGCCATACGTTATCGTCACTGTCTGGTGACTCTTTGCACTCAAAAAGCAGTAATAACTCATCATCGTGTCTGTTCTTAAATTGACGCGCAAAGCTAAGCACCTTGTTTCGTCGCGAGCACAACAGATACTGTGCTTCAACCGTCGGAGGCAGGGGTACCCAAGCCAGCTCCTTGACAGCGTTACCCAGATAACATATATGTTCATCTGCGATGAGAATTATGTTTATTAAATAAACTGAATACTATCGTAAATCGTAATTAACTTACACTCCGTGTTGAATCCCTGAAGTGGTGCCAGCTGCATCCAGTCATTGTCGTCCACCTTGTCATAGGCATAGCGCATTGAGGTGGATTCCTTGGAGGGCAGCAGACGTTTGGCATCAGCAGTCAACATCTGCTCATAGCGTGGCAGCAGATGCGGATACAAAACGCTTTTAGAATAATTTACTCGTGCACTAGAATAACAGAAATAGTACAATATTATTATGAACTCTTTTTAAAAATCACACTCTAACAATATTATACTCACAAATATTTCCAGCGATCATCTGCTATACTTTTAGCATTTGTACGTCCATATACTGCAAGCAAATAAAAACAAATTAAGTTAGTGTAAAAACAAATAAAAGATACATGTAACTTTTAAAAGTTCATGTGTCTCGCTATAGAGTGGATATTTGAACTATGGTACTCAGCGCTTTTTACATATTTCTAAGCCTAAGGAGTTTATTCGCAAAATTAAGCTTTAATAGAATTTATTTTTCGAAGTGAAAATAGGATCGGTCTCAACTTTGCCCAGTTGTAACTTTACCAAATCTCAACCGATTTTTATAAGGATTGTATTTTTGTTCATGGTTCGTTGTCTAGATTAATTCTACATTTCAGTTTAAAAATAAAATTTTTGGTCCAAATGCATGTAAAAAATTTTCGAAAATATACCCTAGTGTTCCCATATAAGGATAGGTCCCAACTTTCCCCAGTCGTAACTTTGCCAAAACTCAACCGATTTTTATAAGGATGATCCTTTTGTTCATGGTTCGGTGTCTAGATAAATTCTACATTTCAGTTTAAAAATAAAATTTTTGGTCCAATTCATGTAAAAAATGTTCATATATACCCTAGTGTTCCCATAGAAGGATAACTCTCAACTTTCCCAAGTCGTAACTTTACCAAATCTCAACCGATTTTCATAAGGATTGTCTTTTTGGTCCAAATTCGGTGTCTAAATGAATTCTACATTTCAATTTAAAAATAAAATTTTTGGTTCAAATTCATGTAAAAAATTTTCGAATATATACCCTAATGTTCCCATAAAAGGATAGGTCTCAACTTTCCCAAGTCGTAACTTTGCCAAATCTCAACCGATTTTCATAAAAATGGTCTTTTTGTTCATGGTTCGTTGTCTAGATGAATTCTACATTTCAGTTTAAAAATAAAATTTTTGGTCCAAATTCATGTAAAAAATGTTCGGATATATACCCTAATGTTCCCATATAAGGATAGGTCTCAACTTTGCGCAGTCGTAACTTTGCCAAATCTCAACCGATTTTCATAAAACTGGTCTTTTTGTTCATGGTTCGGTGTCTATATGAATTTTACATTTCAGTTTAAAAATACAATTTTTGGTCCAAATTCATGTAAAAAATTTTCGAATACCCTTGTGTTTCCATATAAAGATAGGTCTCAACTTTCCCCAGTCGTAACTTTACCAAAGCTCAACCGATATTCATAAGGATGGTCTTTTTGTTCATGGTTCGTTTTTTAGTTAAGCCTGAAAAACCGAGTCAAAAGAGCGATAAATATCGATTGTAAAAAAATTCGATCTATGAACATGTTCGACAGACAGATTTTTACCCATTTTCAATGGATTCAGGGTATGAAAATGATTTCAAATGAATAAATTTGGTTGTATATTCAAAAAACTTACATATTTTAGTTTCTTTTTTGATTGGTGATTTTAATTCTTGATCCTCTTCATTGGAGTCCACACCTTCTGATTCATCAGAGTCCGATGATTCTTTATCTGTACCCACATCGTAATCGGATGCATCGCCATCAAACTCTTTGTCATCCTGTGGGCTTATGTCTTCTGCAATTTTCTCCAACTTCGTTTCGGCTCTATAGAAAAGGATTATTTTAGAATGCATATTAAGTTTAATGTTTTTTTTTATATTTCAAGTAAAGACTTACTTCAATGTGGATTTGCGCTTAGCACGACCCGCATTGCTGTAAACTGGTTGGTCAGGTGCTAACTTGTCTAGTTGCTCATCTTCGGTAAGCTGCCCCTCACGTTTGGCGCAGCTGCGATAGTGCGCCAAATAGGATAGCTTGGTATAGGTATTTTTGCAATGTTCACACTCAATGCGCTGATTGGAACCACAGCCCTGCAGATGTGTTAATATGCCCAGAGTGGATTTCAGACTTCGCTGGCACAGGCGACAGGTAAAAAGCTTGTTGGTCGCATCTGCATAGGATTTCATCATTTTGAACACTACCGTACGTGTCAGCACCTGCAACAGATTTCAGTATTTGGTTAACTCTATGCTGCAGAAATATCAACACAAGTTTACTACTCACCGGGGCAGGTTCAGAGATTAGCCAGCCAACGCCGTAGTGCTCTTCCAGATGCAACTGCCAGTCGGCTGTGTCACAGCGCACAAGGCACAATCCGCATTGTTGATCGCCCTCGCCACGGCCCTCCTCGCGCAACTCCTCGCCGCTCTCCAATTGCTCGCGCTTGCGTATGAGCAGCAGGCGCGTATAAAATTCGTTTTCCCGCTGGCTGTCCTCAGCCTTCTCCTCATTGGATTTTATTGTCACATTTTTCGCTGTCAAAATCGGTTTGGGTTTGGGCTTCCGACCGCGACGCTTGGGTGTTGGCGTGGAGGTGTCATCCTGTGGTAAACTGCTGCTATCGCAATTCGCTTTTGGGGTAGCAAATTCAGCAGAAGTATCCATCGGCTGTGCCGCATCAGACATAACAGCTACTTTTCGTGGTCGTCCCCGCTTTTTCTTCGCAATAACTTGTTCCTCGTTTCCAATACTGCTAGTTTCTGGCTCAACTGAATTCAAAACTTCTCCAATCTCTGTAGAAGAATTAATATTCGGTTGAGCTGAACTTTCCATTATCGGCTTTGACTTTTCTTTCGCTTTTCCCCCACTCTGTCGCGGACGCTTACTCTTCTTTTCGGTTTCCTGTTTCTGCACTGGGGGGATTTCCGTAGATGGTTTTTCTATCAAACTTTGCTCTTTGACATTGGGAGCTGGATTTAAAGGCGCGCCGTTCTCTGGATTTTCTGCATTATCCTCCACCACTTTTGCAATTGTTTTGTTCTTGTTAATAGTTTGAACAGCAGTTTCATGTTTTGCCTTCTTGGCCTGCACTTGGATATCCGGCTGGGGCTCTTCTTCCGTCTCATCATAGTCCGGTGTGGCATCATCACTTATGTCCGTTTCTCTGCCCTTTGAATGCCTGTCGCGCTTCCTCCTCGAAGCCTCATCGTCAAAGCCATGAAATGAGTCGCCATTGTCATCGCTAGTACTGGAGGTGGCCATCCGTTGGGTTCCATTTGCTTTGCCATCCGCGGGAAGCGGTCTTTTCCTCGCTTTCGATTCCTTTGTCGATCGCTTGGCGTTTAAAACGGGTCTCGTTTTCAGCAGTTTTTTCCTTGGCGTCTTAGCTGTCTCTTCGGACAGGACCTCTTTGCTTTGCGGAACAATATTCTCTGCTGCCAAGTGGGTTAACAGATTTTGTATACCTAACGCATCTGCAAAGTTGTTATCCATGGTCTTCAATTTCTTAGCTTCCGGCTCGCCGCTACGGAATGGCAATTGCGGTTCACCCTGCGGAGGCGGTTGCTCCTGTGTGAGGACTTCCAAAAGAGAGACACTTGTGGTTGGTGCTGAGGCAGGAAGCTGTTCCTTGTTTGGTACTTTTTGTTTATTCTTCGGCAGCTTCGGCGGATGATAAAGCTGGCTCAGATCCCTTTCTTTTGAGAGGTTCACTTGAACTGGATTGCTAATGCTCGATCCTACATCTGCAGTTTCTTCACGTATCACATGTTCTGTTTCATTTGAGATCACAATTTTATCAGTTGTTGCCTTAACCACTGCTTCTATTTTCTCCCTTTCTGCTTTGGCTGTACCTAATTCATTTTTTTCCGATTTCTCAGCTGGTTTTATGTTTGCCTCTTGTTCCCCAGTATCCGCCCGTTTTGAAGCAGTGTCCTTGTGAAGTTCAGTTTTCTTCAACGCTTCAGTGAGATCGGATGGAATTCCTTTGTCCAAAACCTGGGCTGTTTTTTCAGTTATCTGTTTATCTATGATCTCATTCGGTTCGGAAATTGTTGCTCCCTTAGTCTGTTCCTTATTCTCTGTTCGTATTGAAGTGGGGTCCTTATCAAGCGCCGTTTCCTTCGTCACCTCTATGAGATTGGTTGGGATTTCAGTGTCCGGTAAGTGCGGCTCTTCAATTACCTTTTCAGCTATGCTCTTATTCGGTTTCGAAACACCCGCTCTCTTTGTCTGTTTCTCATTGTCAGCCTGTTTTGAAGTGGTAGCCTTATCAAAGACTGCTTCTTCGGTTACCTTTTTAGCTATTATCTCATTCGGCTTGGAAACATTGGCTCTTTTAGGTTGTTCCTTATTATCTGCCAATTTTGAGGTTGGGTCCCTCGGCGCCTCGCTAAGGTCGGATGAGATTTCTGTGTCTGACATCTGGACAGGTTGTTCAGCAACCTTTTCAACTATGTTTTCGGTAGGTTTGGAAACACTTGCTCTCTTATTACGTTGCACCAAATTGATTTTGCCCTTTTTGGGTCTGTAGGATAGAGGTTTAGCGGGCTGGCTTTCTTCCTTATCACACATCTGCTCAACGTGAGGTTTATTCACTTCTACAACTTGCTTTTCGGGCACCTCGTCCTTGGTGGGCGCTGTTACCACCAAACTTGGAGGCTTTGACAAAATGCTCTTTCGGTTTACATTTGTATAAACATGTTTGGGCGTTACCAACTTCAACGGTGTGGAAGAGCCAGCACTCGTGTCTTTTTCATTATTATCATTCACTGGCTGATGACATTCAATGTCTTCAGACCGTGCACTGTTCTGCAATTTGATGGCATTTGGACTAATACACAAGACATTCGACTTATTGCCATTCACATTCACGTTCAGTGTGGCATGCAATATATCCATTTCCTCCATTTGTAATATTTTGCCAATGGGCAGGTCATCCTCTGGCTTACTACATATTGCAGGTTGGGATGTTGATGTTTTGGAACACGTAAATTTGGCACTCATACTAAGCTCCTCAGGCGACAGTTCCATATAGTTGGTTGGATCGACGCTATCGTCTGCCGTTAACTGTGCTATAAAATCAACCGCGGAGAGCTCATGACTTTTAACTGGTGATGCGGTCATATCGCTGGGTTCTTCAGCTGTCGACGGCTGATTGCTCTGGTTGTTGGTGGATGACGGCGACGACATTGTCTTTGGGAAAGCTTTTACGCTTGGAGTTATGGGTGTGCGAACATTATTTTTTATAGGCGGGGCTGATTTTATTACATTTTTAGAGGCCATCTGTGATGGAGACGAAGCTATCGGATTTGTGGAATCTCTAGTTATTGGAGTTATCAAAGATGTGCTGTGCACATCTGTTTTGGACATTTGAGTTTTAATATTGCTGGAATCTAGACTTTGTGCTGGCATCGTTTTTATGGCTGGAATGTCCGTGTTATGCTGCTGCTGTTGCTGTTGCACATGCTGCATTGCCTTTTTACGTACCTCTTTGGCCAGCTGGGCAATCTCCTCGCGTCCTCCCACTTTCAACTTATTGACATTCAGTATCGTTTTCTTGTTCGTTGCATTTGAACTACTCGCTGGCAATTGGCTAAGCACTTCCTTGGCCAATTCAGTGGGCTTCTTAGTCGACGCTTTGGGCTTGTCCGCATTTCTCATATCCTTCACGGCCGGCGCAGTTTGCGGCAAGGCGGCGGGCTGACCGTTAGGTAGTCGCAGGGCCCTCAAATCAATCTTCTCATCAGGTGCCAACACCTTGTTTTCCAGGACAATCAGCGGCGGCGGATGCGTTGTTACTGCTACTGGTGCTGATTGTGATGCAGGCGCTCGAGCTGGTGGTTGTGGTGCTGCTGCTCGAGCTGATGCTGCTGCCATTGCTCGAACTGGTGGTTGCTGCTGCCGCGTTGGCTGTGCCAATACAATTTCACCCATTGCACGCTGCTTGGGCAATTTATTGACCATGTTGAGCAAGAATGGCGGCTTGGAGCGCGCAGACAAGTCTGCTTTGGCTATGGGCACCGTAAAGCCACCACCACCACCTGGAGGCTTTTTGATGCCGCTAGCTTCTGTGATTGGCGATCTTGTGGTTGCCGTCGTCGTGTGCTGTTGTTGATGCACTTGAGATTTTGAGGACTTGTTTAGTATTCTGCTTTTTATAAGCGATTTAATTTGAAATGATTGTTCAGCGCTGGTCAGTGGTTTCTCATTCCCGGTAGACATTGAAGCTGGATAAAATATAGATAAATATATTACTTGAATTATTTTCTTAATACTATTTTAAAATTTAAATTAAATTTGTATATTTAAGCTGTAAAAGATATATTGTAATTACCCTATATTATTATTTCAGAATATATTTCTTGCTGTATTTTTATATTTGTAATTTGTAAATGCGAGTTGCATTACAAACTGTAATAATGTTTTTAAAAAAATTCAAAATTAAATAGCTTCTGCTGGGAATTGAACCCTCCTAACCCACGAGACCGTCTTAAAAACAAAACAACGTATAACGTAACGTACATTTATCATGCTACGCCATTGAAAACATCTAAACACGTGTGTCGATGGTTATATTTAAAAGAATTTTAGGATGTTCGGATTAAAAAAAAATTACATATATCATTTTAGGATCATAAGTATATACAAAAAAAAAACAAAAGTTTAATATTCATTATTTTGACCAAGTTATAGGTAGTAGTGTATGTAAATCTGTAAATCTATATATATATATATATATATATATATATATGGTCAACAGTTTTTTTTGACAGGCTTCTCCTTACTAGTTGGAAAATTTAAAAATAAATATAGTATACATGAATAAAACAATTTTTTATTTTAAAAAAATTTGGTAAGGATCCCGACACGAACCCGAGCACAACTCCCATCAGCAAAATGACGCGGGAACTTAGACACCAGCGCCACAAAACATCGTCCAATACATTAAGCTAATGCCGCAACACATTAACAAAATTATGAAATAAAACCAAGAATAACACACCCAAAAAATCTGCTCTCTTTTGCTTGTTTTAATACACAATAACTTAATTTAATTGAATTACCAATCTGACGCTCGCGATGCGGCTGCCTCTGTGCAAATGTTGCAGACGTTGTCGCCGCTGGCAGCGCCCCAGCAGAGGCAGAGGCAGCGGCAGACTTTGCTGATGTTGATGATGATGTTGCTGTCGCTGTCGCAATATTTTTCGTTGCACTTGCATTTTGTTTGCTCAATGCCTCGGCTAGTTTCACATGCAAGCCAGCCTGCTTTAATTTGTTATAATCCAATGGAATTTGCTTGATAATGCGCCTGGTCGGTGTGGCTGGCTGAGATGAAAATGAAGGCGACGACACCGAAATGTTGTTGTTTTGTGCTTGACTTTGGTTTGCATTGGTCACTTTTGGGGTTTTTTGAAAACAATGCTGTTCGGCTTCGTCCATTTTGGTTAATGCATTCTCTGCTTTTGCCAATTACGCAGCGAATTGCTAAAAATTAGGAAATTTACTTCAACAATTGATTTTCTCATTCAATTTTTGGCTGAACCCGAAGACTCTAATAAAACTTAAACTAAGTATTTCACACGGCCGTTGTATTCACTTTAAATTCTCAATTATTTGAAGACAATATTGAGCCGAACTTGTTAATTGTTTAAAGTTATACGTGCAAAATAACCGAAACATGTGCAGCTCTTAGCGCTGACCATAGTGCCCGTATCTGGAAACCAATAAAATATTATTTCAATTTATGCTTTTGAAAATATCGATAGGTGGATATATCGACTGTAAAGGCTTCGATTTTAGATTTAATGATTAATAATTAATAAATATATTTTCCGCAGCAACAGTAATACCTACAAATGAACATATATTTTGCGAACCTTTTTAATGTATAATCGGGACAAGCACAGAATATTTTATACAATTATTTTGTGGTATTTAAACATCGTATACAGATAATATCGATAGCCTTACATTGTCCGTCAGAGTCTGACAACCCTGTTTACTGGGGCAAAAACGTTTACTGTCGCCTACTTTTCTTAATAAAATTTTTTCTTCATAAATTGACTGAAAAATGGATTTCCAAAATCGCGCCGGTGGCAAAACCGGTAGCGGTGGCGTCGCCTCCTGGTCGGAGACGAATCGGGAGCGAAAGGAACGCCTGCGGCAACTGGCCCTCGAGACCATAGATCTGAACAAGGATCCGTATTTTATGAAAAACCATCTCGGCTCCTATGAGTGCAAATTGTGCCTGACTCTGCACAACAACGAGGGCAGCTACTTGGCGCACACACAGGGCAAGAAGCATCAGGAAAATTTGGCACGCCGTGCAGCCAAAGAGGCCAAGGAAGCGCCCTCTTCACTGCTGGCGCCAGAAAAGCCGCGCGTGGAGCCCAAAAAGTTTGTGAAAATCGGTCGTCCTGGTTACCGTGTGACCAAACAGCGCGAGCTTAGCAATGGCCAACAGTCGCTGCTCTTCCAGATTGACTATCCCGAGATCAGCGATGGCATTGTGCCCCGCCATCGCTTCATGTCCGCTTACGAGCAAAAGATTGAGCCGCCAGACCGCAAGTGGCAGTATCTGCTGTACGCCGCCGAGCCGTATGAGACAATTGGATTCAAGGTGCCGTCGCGGGAGGTGGAGAAAACGGAGGGCAAGTTTTGGACGCACTGGAATCGCGATACCAAGCAGTTCTTTTTGCAATTTGCATTCAAGTTTGAGCCAAAAATACTGCCACCACCGCCGCCAAATTTACACCGCGCTCTGGGGCCACCAGCCGGATTTCCCATGCCGGGTCCACCGCGACCGGCTATGCATCCAATGTTCAATGGCGTGCCGCCGCCACCACCCATGTAATCTAATTTCTTTTTTAGTAACAAAATATACTGCAACTTTTATGTAAACTGTCTCTTTTAGAAACAAAATAAAACGCAACTTTTATGTAAGCTTTTCTACTGTTTTGTCTCAATTAGGAAGTCTAAAAAATTAAACTCAAGTTAAGCAAAAATTTGGTGTGGGGCGCCTACAGAGAATTATAAAAGAATGGAAAGATTTTTTAAGAATTTAGATTTCACACAGGGTAATAAAAAATGTAGTAAAAAGTGGAAGCACTTCAAGATAACATAGCATGAATACTTTTTATAATTATTATCCAGCCTTGTTGAAAAATAAGTTGATTTAATTGAACAGGGCAAGGATAAAACGGAATATTAGCTTCAGTTGATTGGCACAAAAATCATTCACTAAAATCAACGTATGCTGTGAGCTGTGTATATTAAAACAAAAGTAGTAATCGTAAAACAAAGATCATAAATACAATTTGTATTATTATTTCTGCTTAAGAACTTAAAAAAATATTACATAAATTTGTTGTTGTTTTCCTTTTTCTGTTTTTTTTGTAAAGTTGTATCTTACAAACTTGTGTGTGCACGCGTGTTAAACTTATTTGTAAAACTAACGACGTATGTATAGTTATTTGAAGCAATATACAAGCTTATTGCTAGATAAAGTTATAAATAAAGGCTCAACGTGTCGTTGTATGCTTCAATTGCTTTACATATTACACAAACATATTTATAGCTTCTCGCGTTTCTTAAAATTGCGCTTCGATTGCAAACGGTTGATGATGTCCGATACGTGAGGTTTGTGATCAAAAATCTTCATTAATTGATTTTGCGCCTCGTTAATGCCATCGGTAATAATCTTGCTACGTTGTATGTTGCCCTGTGTGAGACAATTTCGTTAGATAAATACATTGATTTTTTAGATGTTGGGGGGACTGACCTTTAAAAGCTCACTAATTCGCTCAATTTCGCCGAGCTTGTCTTTGTCCTTTTCCAGTTCTTTCAGCATGGTTTCTAACTGACTTAAACTGACCATTTCGGAATCGTTCTATAAATTTAAATTATTTTGTTTTTAGATATTCATTTGCTTTAAGACAGTTTTGGTTTCTTACCAAATCCTCCATTTGTGAGCGCAAATGATGAATTTTCCAGCCGCTAATTTTCTTTTGAACATTTGGTTGATTGGCCAGATCAATGACTGTGGCGCGTCGCTCGTCGCGCGGCTTTACATCGGTGTATCGATGGAAATGATTAGTCGCCAGCTTGTGCGTCGGCTTGTATGTCTGCCAAGTGAGCAAGAATTGTAAATAATGTAACATTAAACCGTTAGACTTTTGCTATGTAACTCACATTGAGCAACGCAAAATTACGGGGACGTCGCAGCACAAAGTCCACGGGATTTGCGTTCTCCTTGTTGCCAGCAACGGTTGGAGCACCGCTGCTACTCGAGCTGGGCGCGCAGCTGCTATCACTGCTCACGGCTGCCAGCAGCAGGCCACCATTGTTGTGCTGCTGATGCTGCTGTTGCTGCATAAAACTAGCGGCTGCTTCTCGTGTGCTGCTGCTGCTGTGGTTGCCAACACCGCCCATTGGTGGTGGAAGTGATAACGATAACGACGCTTGGCTTTGGCTGGAGTGCTGGCTATCGTTGCTGTGGATTCATAAATGTAAAGATTTTTAACATGTTTACGCATTGTGAGAGCATTCACAACTCACGTAGATCGTCGCGGTTTCTTGCGCGCCAAGCCATCGTAACCGGAAGTACTGCCGCTGCCGCTTGTGCCATTCATGCGCGCCTGCTGCAATTGACTTGCTGTCAAAGAAGCCGAATGTGTTGCTCCATGATGCGATCCCTGCTGCTGTGGCACATCCACAAAAGCGCTAGCAACACCGCTGCCACGTGCGCCCAGGCTTGAATGCGTCACATTCGGTGGCATCGCAGACGGATGTGATGAGTACAGCTGCCAAGTGCATAAAGATATTAAATTAGAATTAATTCACATGGACAATCTTCAAAGAGAAGCACTCACCTCATTTATGGGATTAAAGTGAGTGGCATTGTCACGCTGTACAGCTGCTCCAGCCGCCTCGTCGCCACCCATTCGATTAATCGACAGATTGCTATCCTGCAGCTGCTGATCCACGCCGGGCGAGGAGTTGGCCGAGACGGTGGTGGAACCATCAGATGAAGCCGGCGACTCGGCACGCACATTTCGTGTGCTCACAATGCTGCCGGCTGTTGTCGCCACAGATGCTGTGGACGCTGAGGATGCTCCGATTGCTACAACAATAGAGTTGACACGCTCGCGTTCCTTTTTGGCCAGTGCCTCGACGGTTAACGCTGAGCTGGTCACCGTTGTCGTTGTGGTCGGCGGCTGCTGCGGTGACGGTGTCACGGAGACTGACTGCAAATTGAAGGCCGAACCACCAGCCAGATTAACTGCGGTCACATTGCTGGATGCCACCGAGGCGTTGCTGTTGCTGCTCATTGAGAGCAGAGTGGGCGCCAAATTCTTGACGCCGCGTATGGGCGAACCTTCCGCATCGCGTTTGCGCATAAAATTTGATACCAGCGTATTCGCTGTGACCGGCACCGGCACCGGCACCTGCATGGGCAATGCACTAACCGTAGCGCCGCCGCCTGTCGTTGTCGGCACAGCACCTGTTGTCACCTTGACGGATGTGTGCAATGGTATGACCATGTGCTGAGGCGGTCCACCGGACGTATGTGCGCTGCCCGCCGGTATGATGAGCTGCTGATGTCCAATGGTGCGGTTGCCACCTGCCGTTGCCGACGCCGGCAGCACTGTAAAAGTGGCCGTGGATCCAGCGCCGGCTGCACCCACCTGCTGCGCATGGCTGCCAAACGGGAGCGACGAAACGGAGAGGCTGCTGCCGCCACTGCTGCTCACCAACTGTGCCTGGGATTGGGCCTGTGTCTGACCGTGTGTGTGTGTGCTCTGCGTGACCGTCGTGGTGGTCAGCGAGAGAACGCCCGTTGAGGCTGGCATGGACTCATAGTAGATGGCCGAGCTGCCCGCTGGCAGAAAGGATGCACCAGTCGCCACAGATGTGGCTGCCGCTGCAGCAACACTAACACCACTGCCGCCACCGCTGCGCTGCTGTATAAACACATTGGTGGGCGTGCCGCTGGGCGGTAAACCACCGCCGGCTGCCGCATCCACGCCCGCTGGCTGCGTCATCATCATTTTGCCCACAGTTATGCCGCTGGCATTCTTGATGGGCGTCAGTGTGCCCGTCAAGATGTTGCTGGCGGCTCCGCCACGCCCGCCAATTGTCAAAGGCAGCACCGTTGCGCCGCCGGCAGCTGCCGCCGCCCCAGCAGCTGCTGCTGCAGTGCCGCCACCTGACACGGAACTGGGCGTCACACTGGCCGAGACACTCGGCACCGCCTGGATGCTGGCCACGCCTTGCGGTGTCATTGTCGGGCCGCCCGATCCGCCTGCCGTCGAGAGTTTGCCAATGGGATTCAACTGGGTTATGGTCAGCGAAGGCTGCACCTTGGCGGTCATTGTTACCGGTGGTCGAATTCCTGCAAAAAACAATGAATAAAATTATTCGAAAATTTTTACTTTCTCTTATAAGTACAATATATATTATTTTCGTAGCAAATGAAGTTAAAAGTATTAGTTTTTTTACGCACAACAATTAAGGCTAACTGCGCTGTCAGCTGTCAATTGGAGTCTACTTGCGGTAAAACAGATTAATACGAAGTTTATAAAGCTATCGATAAACTCAGTTGTGATAAAAAGAATTGGTAGTCATTTTAAAAATAAAAAAAGTTGTTTTAAGCCTAGGAACTTAGCGTATAATAAACTAAACATGATTTACTTCTTTTATATGTACACATAGTAAAGTTCAGACTACATATTCTTTAAATTAATATATTTCAAGAAATAGAATCAGATATCTATACACATATGTATGTTTATAGGTGCAGATTACATGTTCTTGTCAAAATAAATTATATTTTCGAATAAAATATCAACAACAAGTAACTATTGTTAAATTGATAGAATCAATTAATATTAGAGAAAATTAAAAATGTAAAAAAAACTTTAAAACATTTTTTCATTTAGCCGGGTTCTGTGAAGTTTAGCTATATTTTAGATAAAATAAACATTCACCAACCAAACTCGCCTTCAAAATCAGCTCTAAACTCAATTTTAACCCTACCCACACTATATCTTATTTAAGGAAACGACACTTACCCATTTTGGCCGCCGCGCTGGTGCTCATGAGGAAGGGCTGCAACAGGCGACCGTTGGAGCCGATCAGTTGCTGGGCACCGCCAGTTGCCGGCTGCTGCAGCTGAATGATGCGTGTTGTGGGCAGATTTGCGGTGGTTAGGGCAACGGGCGCAATACTCGCCGCTGCACCGCCGCCAGCAGGGCCGCGGCCAGCCACCGTGACACCACCGCAAACGCTCACCGGCGTTGGCGGCGCGACATTGGAGTTAAGCTGCGGTATGCTGGGTGCGCGAATGCTGATGCTGGTGGTGTTCAGCTTGGTGGCCGGAAAACTTTTGCCCAGCGGTATGGGACGCAATTGTCGCGGCGTGACGGTGGTGCCGCCCGGTGTCGTAGCAGCACCGCCACCTGCACCGGCAGCGATGCCCAGAGGCGTGGCCACTGCAAATCGTGGATTGAACTGCTGTCCCGCATTTGGGTTCGAGTTGGGCGCACCGGCGGCTGACACATTGGAGGAATAGACGAGTGTCGCCTGGTGTTGACGCGGTGGCAGCACTGTCGCCACATAAGCTTGGGACACGCCCGAGGGGCCCGATGGCTGCGGCGGCATCGGCTGTGCCGCAGAAACAGTGAGAGCTAAAAGGAGTAATAGAAGCAGGAACCGGTTAGGCATCGAGAACAAGCTGATTGGACATGGTTTGCACTCACCTGATGGTGCCTGAACTGGTGTGGCTGTGGTGGAGACGCTGGCACTGCTCACGCCCGCTGATGTGGTTATAATGCGTTGCCTGGGCTGCTGAATGGCGCGTATTAGTTGCACCTGGCCGGGATTCTGCATCCAGGCGGCTGTAGCGGCACTGTTGGCCGACGAGATGACCGTCGACGGCTGCGAGGTGCGCACAAAATTGCCGGTGCTGCTAAGACCCGCTGGTGACGGACTCACGCTGGCCGTTGTTGTGGCACGCAGCGGTGTGACGAGACGCTGTGCCCCCGACACACCCACGCTGACGCCCACGCCACCCATCTGGGTGGCCGTGACGCTGGCACGCGGCACATAGGTGGCCTGCGTTACCGGCCGGGTGACCGTAATGGATGCATTCGAGACGCTGCGTGCCGGCGCCGCCGGTATAGCCGTTATCTGTGTACGGCCCGCGGCGGTCACATTATCCAGCTGCTTCATCATGGGCATCACGACGCGCACCTGCGTCGACTGGCCGCCGGCGCCAATCGCTCGGATCGATGCAGCGGTGGTCGCCTGGCCGGTGTTCAATGCAATTGGGGTCTGTACAGTGTTGCCAGCGGTGGCCACTTTGATGGTGCCGCCGCTAATGATGGGCGTGCCCGTTATGGAAATGCCGCCATCGGCCTTCACGTGGGTTATCTTGGCGGCCACTGTGGAGTGTGCTGCGGGTAGCAAATTGGGTAATGAGTATCGATTTATCGTGCCACGCAATTGTGTGGGTGATACCATTGCATTTGGTTTTGTTGTTGTTGTTGTTGTTGCTGTTGTAGCTATCAAGTGCATTGTGTTTAGATGTGGATGTGTGCGAATCTTAACGGCTTTTAATGTGGCTGTGTTTTTGTTTTTAAAAAAAATAAATAATCGTATGGTGCAACACTTGTCGAACCTAAACGTATTGGCAACGCCACAAAACATAAACTGCCATTCCGATTGAGAGAGCCTCAGGTTATGCAAAAAATTCTGAGTAACGTCACAAAAAGTCATACAACGTATAAATTCAAAATACTTGGCAACTTGTACTGGATAATAAGTGCACACTTTACAACAAAGCTCTAATAGGGTTAATCGGATAAAAACTATTTCTTATTTTTTTTCAGCTCAATGTAAACAAAGCACAAATCAATAATCTGACGTCACAATTTTTTATATTGCTCTCTTTTGCTTCAGCGCAGTAAATAGCAACTGTTCTATGCGCAACCTTTACATCTCTCAATCGTTACTGGCATCACTACGACGAACCACAATAACAACAAAACATATACGCACGCACACTTACACGAACACAAAGCCATATGCTACGAATGCGAGAGAAACGAAAATTGTAACAAACACTGCACGCGTATGCGACCACAAAACGGAAATAACAAGAAGGCACACTGGCACAAACAAGCATGCACACATACACACACACTCAAAAACGTGCAGAAAGTGTTATATATACACACACAAGGCCAACGTAAATATATTTTTATATCTACATAGGTGCGTATGTGCATAGTAGATATCGGTCTCAAATACATACCAGGTGCCGTTGTCGAAGCTGTACCTCCAGCGCTGCCACCCACCGCACCACCCTCACTTGACGCGCTCATGCTATCCAAGAACGCAGTGTATTTATTGATAAAAATACTGAAAATAATTTTAAAAAAATTAATACAACTTGATGCTTGGTCTCGATGCTGTTGCGTTTTTATCAAAGCACGGTCACATACACACGTACATATGTCTATACCTATGTAGACAATATGTGCACACGTATATATATATAGGGCTTAAACGCACACGAACTGTACACGAAATTAAACATTGCCTTTTTTACCTGCCTTTTGTTTTTATTAATTTGTTTGTGTACTTTCTGTACAATTAGGGTTTTCACTATTTTTTATGTACCCTTATATTTATTTTATTAATGTTAATGCTCCTTCGAGACGTATGCATATCGTTTTATATATTATCGATATTCTGGATGCAAATATGATCGAATACCAAATTAATCAAAATATACTATCGTAATACATGACGATATATTGGCGCGCTTATTATATTATGTTCTTTATGAAGAGTTTCACGTGCACAATTTATATGATTTTTTTAGCTTATACATATAATTGATGGTTGTTAGTATACATTTGTTAATAAGCCAAACTGATGTCTATCCTATCGATTACTGTCACATCGATACTTATTCGCTTATGACAACTCTAACCGCAGCACTCTAACAGCGCATTTTGAGTACAACAGCAAGTTAACATCAACACTTGCAACTAGAAGAAGAAGAACACTATTGAGAATTGCTAAAAGAAGAAGCAATGCTGTAGACCATTACATTGCCAATCGCGAGCTAGAAAAAGACATACACAATTGAGTTTAATTGGAGAAAACTCAAAACTTACACAAAAATAGTTGGTTAACAAAACGACAGACCGGGAGTGAGTTATCTATTATTTGTGGGTGCGTGTGTGTGTGTGTGTGTCAGTGTGAGTGTGTGTGGAAACTAAATAAATTGCACACACAGCAGTACTAACACACAGGAATACACGAGAGTTTAATTTAATTACAATCGAAAAAGCACAGTCAGATGTTTATATGTGTATGTGCTCCATAATTGTTTATATGAAAAAACAGCTGGCAATAAACTAGCCTCGCTTGCAAAGTTCACGAAAACGCTATCTGTGGCTGTGAGTTATGCGAAAAAATTGATTTTCCACAACGATTGCAGCAGTTGCAGAACAGCCAGCACAAAAAGTAGCTGAAAAGTAAAAACCCTCGCCCAACACCCCCCAAAATCGTCGAGTGTGCGTGTGTGTTTGTTTGTGTGAGTGAGGGCTGCAGCAGCAAGTGATATAAGGCTCCAAATAGTTAACTCGGAAGCGCCTCGCTGCCGGCGCATGCAATGAATATTGTCGGGGAATATGAATACAGCTCCAAGGATATGCTTGGCCATGGCGCCTTCGCTGTGGTCTACAAAGGACGTCATCGCAAGGTAAGCAAACGTCATATAATACGACTTGTTTATTGTTTTGTTTTCTGTTTTTCTCTTGTTTTGCATTTTGTTATTGTTGATTGCACTGTGTGGTAGTGGGCTTGGCTCACATTTTTAAAAATAACAACAATATTATTCACAATGCGCCATTGTCAAAGCAAACACGAGCGAATTTCGCATAAAACGCAATTAAAAAGTGTGTCCACACCTACAACAAAATGTACCTTCTGCTCTTGCTCTTGTCAAATGTCAAAGGCAGCCTAAAAAGTGACAGAGAGAGAGAGAGAGAGAGAGAGACGTCAGCTGGGGCGTCGCTGGCCTTTTGTTTGTGTTTTTATATATATTTTATTTGTTTTTTTTTTTGCGAACTCCTTGTGCTTGGTACGCTCTCTAACGCTTTGGCTGCGCGCTGCTCTGCTGCTGTTGTTTTCGAATTCTTTTATCTCGTTAGTTTTATTTTTAATTATTTCAAGCGAATTAATTGTATTCAAGCTCAGACACGTGTGCGCTTGCTATTTTCGTATGATCTTTTTGTTATTATTTTTTTGCGACGCTTTTTTGTAGGCCTATATAATACAATTGTTATGCTTTCGTACAAATGTATATGTTTATGCTATGTATGTTCCCACGTGTGTGTGTTTCTGCGTGCTTTGCTTCGAGAGTGTTTTGAACTATTTCAGGGTCGTGCCAAACAATATGTTCTGCGTGTGATCAACTTCGCTAATGTTTGTAGGCGTTATTTAAGGCGTTGGCACTTTAAACCGCAGCAAAAACAGATTGTGACAAATTTATTAATAGCAGTAACTTTAACTTTTAATAAGACATAAATTGCAAGTTAACTACATTTAATACAATTAATGTGCCTCATATATTGTGAGAACCACACTGATTCAACTCTTGTATCGGGTACAAAAATAATATAATATTTATTTTTAGTATTATATTTTTAGTCGCTTATATTAAATACAAAATAATACGAGAAAAAAGAGGGTAACCCAACGAAAACTCAATTACCCAATGGAATAAATAAACCACAACAATATTCAGAAAACAGGTTCCAATAAAAAGCATAAAAAAGCAAAAACAAGAAATTAAAAGTTACAGCTTTTTTTTATATATTGAAAAAGTGATTTGCACATCAACGGGAAGAAAAAGCCAAAACGAAAGAGATGCCAATAAAAAGTTTAAGAGAGAAAGAGAGAGGAATGGAGACAAATGCCAGTCGTGCAACAAATGGGTCGCACTCTATTGTTTTTGTTGTTGTTGTGTTGTATTTATTGTAGGTGCTTGCTTGTTGTTATTGCATTGTAATTAATAGTGCGCGAGACAAACTTGAACAATTTGAAAAAAGAAAACAAGTTGAAAACAAGAGCGTGCTATTTGAGATTACCCGACTAAAAGTTACCCTACACCCACAAAAGGAATTTCAAGGAGTTGTCTACAGTATGCCCATGACTGCAATATGACTGTAATAATAAGTAAATAGACTTTCTTCTTAATATATTTTTAATTTACAAATTTCGATGTGATCGAATATTTCTCCTCATATCTTTTACACTTGCACGTAATCAGTATACCCTATGCTAATTTCAAGCGATCAGGGTATAAAAAAATTATTAATGTGTCAGCATTTCTCTCAGCTGATAAGCGCTGCGATTTTATATAGCGCAGGTTTCTATTGCGCTACTCTTTGCCACAGTTTCTTCTGTTTGGTATAAACAAATTCCCAAAAGTTGGCTGCTGACCATTACTAGATGTGTTTGTATAAGTATATACATAAAGATACATATACAGAGAGTGTATCTTATGGATACACAAATCAGCTGATGCAATAACGGGCAGCTGTTACTGCAAAAGTTTTCGTTTTCAGCGTTTTACTTTGCTTTTTCTCTGTTTTGATTATCGCTTTTGTTTTGTATATGTTTTTTTAAATTTTACTTTGCCTTGATGTTAATTAGTTTTTATGTGATTGTGACGTATTTTTAGTTTTTAATATATGCTGTTTTCAGGAAAAAATACATATACATATATATTTAAATAATAAGTATTATGAATAAAATGAATTATAAATTTGTTACTTCATATGAACCAAACAGTTTGAGCTCTGTTTTTCAAGTAATAAGTTCAATTTCTGGTTTTGCCATCTTTTATTGCCTTTTTCTTTGAAAAAAAAAAAACAAAGGCTGGTGGAATACTCTTTAACATGTGACATTTGTCGATCCAGAGCATTGGCAGGCAGGCAGTTGCACGTGCTCCTCATGTCAGCTCTCTAAAAATAGTCTTAACCACATGGAGCATTTGCAGGCAGACAGCTGACAAAAGATGCAGATACAACTACAGGCTACCAGATACAAAAGATATTTCAGCCTGCAGTCGGGGCGAAAAAAAACCAGGCATACGAGACTTGATACTCAAAATAAACACACAAATCCAGACAGAGTACAGCTCAATGAATACATTTAATAATGAATACATATGTGCAAATTGTTAGTTGTCGACACGTGCTCCAGTATTTATCATGTTTCTCTTTCTGTTTATATTTTGTAATGATTTGTACGCTCGTGGCGTTGCATAAAGCAAACCCCATATTGAAAACCATGCAAAATTTTCATATATGTGATAATATGTGCATAAACGAAGGCTGTTTTTAAAGAACAAAAATGAAAATGAAAAAAGAAAAAAAGTTAACGTTTCAGCCGTACAGCTGAAGTACATTTATTTTAACTTAACTAAAAATAATTGAATCACTAAGACAGTTATCTGGTTAGAAAAAATTTACATTTTTAATTTTCCCCGGCCAATCTAATATCATATCTTTCTTAGCAACGTTTAATATTTGCAATTTGTATGTGCTTTTGTTTTAACTACTTTACTATTTTACAAGAACGTTGTGAACTTCTTTCGGGCAACCCTCGCCTGTTCTATTCATGTTTCATAAAATATTACAGCAAGGTTTCGTAATACCCTTCCCCTCAGCTCTTATCTGTCTGGCGCTTTGGCTACACGCGTTTCAAATTGTCGCAGTTGTTGTTTTTAGAATACTGCGCGCATATTTACTTTTCATAATTGTGCAATTGCATTTTGCATTTGATTTTGTCGCAGTTTGCTGTGATTGTTATTGCCATCGTTATTCAGTCAGTTTTAAATGCGTCTCGAGAAATTATCAGTAAGAAACTATCAGTAGTTTCGAATCGAGTTAAAATTATACTATTGATTCAAATAGTTTTTAGGTTTTATAAAAGTTCTTATAATATTTTATTAATTTAAAATAAAAGATTATATGTTACAAATTGCGCTGACTTATTTGTTAATGTTCTTACTGGGTGTTCTTATTATTGATGTGATTAAAAATTAGAACACAAATAAAGAGTTAAAATGAACACAATAGATTAGATTTCAAGCATTACGTACGGGAAAGAACTTTCAATGCCATTGCACTAAAAGCTGCAAAAAGTTCTTGACCCAATCACCTATATAAATATATTTAGACAAAAAAAAAAGACCTAATTCATATGCTCGAAACTCGAACAAAGCAAAAATGTGAAAGTTGATGCCGCTTTAAACGGAAACTGACACCACACGACCCTCCCTCCCTACCCGAAACTCTCCGAGCAATCAAACAACAAATAAAAAATACATTTCAATTGTGTGGCGAGCGAAATTAGTTTGCACATATGACGAATGGTAATTGGGGTTGGCTCAGGTTCAATGCACCGGCTCTGATAAGGCTAACAGGCCACAACAGAAAACAACAAGCCCAAAGAGCAAAAGAAATTTCAGCCAAAGTGCAATGGCCCCCAACTAAAAGAGGAAAACAAATTTTGGACAGAAATGGCAAAAAAATAATTGCGCAGAAAATGCGAATCAGAAAAAAAACCAAACAAAATAAAAACAAAGCAGCAGCCACAGAGTATCTGACAGATACACACGCACACACAGAAAATACACTTGAGTTGCTTGGAGCTGCTATAACTGGTTTGTCTGGTGAAAATGTAGCTGGAAAAGCAATCCGAAACGCCTGGCGGAAAACACTTTTGGCAAAACTACGTCGCAGGTTTTGAATTTCGCACAACGCGTGATTGACTTAATATAAAAAGACAGGCGAGGAATGCGGCAGCTTAATGTGCATGACCATGAAATACCCTGTATTACGTTTCAATTTGTACTTGTAGTACATTTAATTCTATCAAAACTTTCTATTGACCTGTAGTTGACTTCTCACCCAAAAAAAAAAAATGAAATGGGAACACTGCAGAAAATGAAAGCAGTTTCATTTCTTTAAGTGTAAGGTAAATATAATATCTAAAAGATATTTAAAACTCTGCCGGGTATTTATTTGTTCTTATTATGTATTATGAATTGGAAATCAGAATCTACAGAACGTTCGCTAAACCAGTTTGTGTGAGAATATCGAATGGATATATATACTATGTTTATGTTATGCATGTGGATAGTGTGTGATACAATGCGAGCATTTGATTCAAGAACAGCCAATTTATGCGCATATTTTGTTAGCTAATTTACACGTGGAAGCTTTTTAGTGTCTGGGACATGTCTGAAATGCGAGAGGTCCAATATTAATTAAAGCTGTTTTCAATTTGTTCCACTGCATCGGTTTGTTAGTTTTATTTGATCATAAAATGAAAGCTGTTGCCACTTCCGGCTGGAAAAATATAAACAGAAAATAGTATTTCTTACCAAACAATTGATGCCTGTGTATATTTACATATTGAAAAGTTTGCGAAAGCGATATTGTATAATTGTTCTATCTTAAATGTCGTAATCAACACTTCTATCGACACGTAGCTTTTTTTGTTGTTTTTTGGACGTGACGCAATTTTCCAAAATAATTTAATCGTCACTAAAGCGCAAACATTAATTAAATTTTGTATATAAAGAAGTTTTGGTATGTGATATACACATGAAATTTTAAGAAATCATCACAAAAAATGTTAATACATTTAATAAAGTATATCTACTTAAAGAAAACTATAATTTTGTGTCTTTTATAATGATGATTAGTTTAGATATAATTTATCTGATGAAAAAAAAAATACTTTTTGAATTAACATTTTTTTTTCTTCTGATTTTCATTTAGAAACAATATTTAAATGTAAATATTTTTCTGTATCAGTTGAAGTGTTAGCTTTTCTTTATTTTAATTATTATTGTTCTTCATTTGCTTTTTATTATTGTAAGCTTTTAATACATTAACCTTTGCTGACTCTGACCTAGGCTCGAGCCTGTAATCAGCCGAAGTAAAGGCCATATCTCCCAATGCACCCGACGACGATCTGTAGAAGTACCATTAAACATGTTTTAATCAAAAAGCCGTATGCCAACAGATGCAATTTATTACTATATTTTGTATTTATTTATACATTTAACAAACAACAAATAGATGCATACAACATGACAAACTCTGTTATCGGTCAAGCTGCAAGAATTTCTTGATTATCAACAAGTATAGAAAATGAATTGGTTTAAATATAAATTTCAATTTGCCTGCCCTTCCCCACATGCAGAATCAGTTGGTTATGCTAATCAGCTTTTAGCTTTTAGGGTATTTTAGGTATATTAATTTAAAGAATATAAGAGAAAAGCAAAGGGCTGTTAAAAATAGAAACACAGATTTAAGTTGAAAGTGAACGAAGAGTTGAAAACGCACAAAATTGGAAAACTGAAAATTGGGACTTAAATTTAATCTTGTCTCGTTAGAGTAAAGCCACAAGAGTATTTACGGAATCAAATCGAAAAATAGTAAAAGTATATCAACATTTGCTAGCCACGTGAACTAGAAAATTGTTTGTGTTTGGCTATCGTCGAAGACCGAAGGCGTATCAATCAAAGCGACTTATTTTTATTTTTACCGCGTCATGCCATATTTTATACAAGTGCAAAATAAAAGGTAGTTACACAAATTAACACTTTCAACAGGGTAAACACAGACAAAGAGTCATTGTCGCTGGCTAAGTGTTGAGCAAATATCTGCCCTGTTATCGCAGAATGTAAACTAAAGAACAGTCAACGGTAAAGTGCGGATCTGGCAGACAGTCAGACAGCCATCGGCTTAGATAAACAGCCAACGCAATACAAAGCATTTTGCGTATCTAATAATAAAACGCATTGAGGTCCTTGAAACTGTACACGCGTTCTACGATTTGCATTTTTAAGTAGCTGCAGCTGCGTTGCAAGAAGCACACTTTAAAAATATATAGTATACATATACATTCAATATATGCCTAATTTATGGCAACAGTTGCAATTATCGTGTGCTGTGTGCGCCAATTAAAGTGCACCAAGTGCTGCAGAAACTGTACAAAAGGCAGCTTTATTTAAATGAGGCACGCGCCTTTCTATGCGATTCTCATGGATTAGCATTAAAATCAAAATAGCTGATTGCATTAATCAAAATTATTTTTTATAAGAAATAAAATAGTAACTTAAATTATTTTTTATTGAAAATAGATTAGTAACAATATTGCATAGATCAATCAAAGCAATTAAAGTTTGCACCATAAAGTGTACCTTACATGCATTAATCAAACAAAAACAATAGAAAGTGGGTTTTTTTTATGACCACCTTTAAAACACATCATAAACCAGCTTTAAATCGAATTGTTTCATCATATATTTATAGGTCTTTAACACTAGTGTAATTTAAATGCCTGTTTGCTTTGCCAATCAGATTGATGTTAATTGACGCGTGAGTAATTTAAATCCTGCAATGAACCCAGATATTTTGTCAGAATTTCTCTTGCCGCTTTTCAAGGAGTTTGAAGTTTATTCAATTTATTATGGAAAAATAACTTATTTATATATTTGCTTCTTGCAAACTTCTTCTGGTTGTCCGTTCATTGACTTTAGTTCGTTAATGAATGATAATTAATATTATCTTTGCTTTTTCTTCAGAAACACATGCCTGTGGCTATCAAATGTATTACCAAGAAGGGACTCATCAAGACGCAGAATTTACTCGGCAAGGAGATTAAAATTCTAAAGGAACTAACAGAGCTGCACCATGAAAACGTTGTGGCCCTATTGGATTGCAAGGAGTCCCAGGACTGTGTCAATCTGGTCATGGAGGTGAGTCGAGAATTTCGTAAACAACCATTTAATTATAAACAAATTTGTCATGTCATTGTTTTTACCATCGCGTCGATGGTAAAAACATGTCGAACTGGACAATGGCCTGCATACGAACACCGAACGAGACCTTTATTTGCTAGGTATAAATATTAACGATATGTGGCCTAATCGTATGACTCAGAACAACAATGCACCCAAAGTGCACGTAGGCAAGTTTCACGTCATTGAACGCTTCGCATCCAATTCTCGCCGGGGCACTTTCAGCTAAAACACTACGCAATTAATTGCGAAAGTTGCAAAGTCTATGCGAAAACAAAATAAATTTACAGAGACGTTCATTCAAGAACATTTAAAGGTGGACATTCTGAATTGAACATACCCTGTAACGAATACATTTAAAAAAAAGAATTCGAAACGAATTTTTACATAAAAAACAGTAAATTGTTTGAATATTATTTTATATTACAATTTAATTTAATATACCTCGAAATTTCGTTCTTGATTGCTTTGCAATACGGTATATTCTTATGTACTTTAAAATATCTGCTTCATCTTTATAAACACGTTCTTTGCCATTTTGCGCTTTAAAAGCAAATATTTCTAGCCTACACATATGTTGACCTGTTCAAAATCAATAAACAAACAAGTCCAATTTACTTCCGTTCCATTTTTATGCAGTTTTTTAGCTGTTTTTCAATTAGCTACAAGTGGTAATATATTTGTAGCAGCCACTGTTGTTATGATTTCAAAAATAGGTCAGATTCCTGTGCAAATCATTAGTTGAGACCTTGATAAGATTAAACGACTTTGTTTTGTTTTCAGCATTTTTTATGTACATAGATATCAAGATGTCTGAAATTTACGACTTTGTAGAATTTAAATTAGGTGCAGTGGTTTTCTTATAAATAGTACAAACTAAATGCATGTGTACGAATGTATTTATAGTTTTCATTATCCGTTTAATTTTGCATAAAATTGCACATAAACATGCGATTAGTTCCGTTTGCTTTGGCTGACTTTGACCCCATTCCGTATTTCTACCCTGCAAGAGTCTCCTACATTGCTTCTGCTTTGTGCTCTAATTTATAGTGTAATCGTTTATTTTCTGATTACATTACATATTGATTCAGTTGAGTGATAGTAAATTAAAATAAGAGTCTATTTATGTACATTAGAAAACCGCGGTAATCGTTGTGGGACCAGAAGTTAAATCGGCTATTGATGATGATCTGTCGCTAGAGAGAGAGAAAGAGAGAGTTAGAGAGAGAGAGAAGGAGAGAGAGAGAGAGGGAGAGAGAGAGACAAAGAAAAAGAGAGAGAGTTTGAGAGAGAGACAGTTTAAGAGAAAGAGTTTAAGAGAAAGAGTTTAAGAGAAAGACAGTTAGAGATAGAGAGAGGAAGAAAAATATTAAAATCACAACTTTTGAAATATAACTTTAAATAAAACATACACGTCACTAAAAAACTAAACGCCTGCAGGCAATACTTGAATTCATGAGAATCGCATAGAGGAGTCCTGTTAGCCAATTTACATTAAGCTAAATTAAGCCGCCAGACAACAGACGATATAAATGTTTTAGAGATGATGTAGATGAGTAGATTCTGTTAACATCGATGTTTCGACTTTATTAACATCGCTAGTTGCCAGATTTGTGTTTGTTTTTCTCTTAAAATACATTATCTTGTTTTATAATCACTTTTGTTGTGCGCGTGGCATTATTTGTATATCTTTCTTCTTATTTGTAAATCACCCTTATAACAGACTCCACAAATCTCTATTTAATTCTGCGAATCAGCTGTAATATAAAACATTAGTAAAAGCCAACATATTTATACTATTTACAACAATTAATTTTATTGTAGAATTCGCAAATTGTCTATGTTGAGTGTAGGAAAAGCTACGAGCTAACAGTTTGGTTTTTATTAGATATAATATCGATATGACGGGTGCTCCAAATGTAACCACAGAAGATATAATTTTTGTTGCTACCAATACGAAATGTGAGCGAATTACAAATATGTCTATGAAACAAGGACTAAACGACTATGTAACTTAAACTATGGACTATAACTAAAAATTCCCGCTACAAATCGGGAACTCTCCTTTGTGCTACTGTAAAACTACAATGCAAACAGAGTGAAAGTCTCGTTATTGTCGGCAAAGTTTTGGCTGCAGTTAACATTAAATTTGTAATATGTTCTCGAAACTCGATATATTGACTCGTTTTGGAATAGGTTTTGAAGGCAGCGGGCGAGTGTCGTCTTAGGCTAGCTTATTTAACGGTATTTCCTCAGTGGGATGCACCTGATCCTTTGGCTCCGGTTTGCTGGTGCGGCAGCATTTCGTCTTTATTCCGCCCACATCCTTGCGGCAAATCAAGCCGACAATGATGCCCACAATGGCAACGACCATAATGCCTGCAAAAACATTTGGCAAACATTAAAAGTGTCCCCAGAATAATGATTGATGAGCGCACTTACATATGAGCAGTGTATTAATGGTATCCTGTGAGATGGGCACTTGATATGGCTCCTCCTTGTCTGTGGCTTTATCTTCGCTGCTCTCAGTCATAATGCCCGCTTTGGCGACGCTGACCGTCTCGTTGGCCACTTTGTTGCCTTTGCGATTGGCTGCTGAAACAATATAATACACAAACATGTATTTTTTTGTAATTTAAGTTTTTGTGTGTGTTTGTTTATTACCTGTTCGCGGCGGCGCTGGCGTCGCTGGCTTCGGAGTATTGGGCAGAACTGTAATTCGCTTGAGCGGCGTATCTGTGACCTGGATGAGGCTCTCGTTGAATGATGTGCCCAGCACGAGCTCAAAGCAGCTGATATCGAAGTGCGTAAAACTGATCTTGTCAATTGATTTGAGCAAATTGCACAGCTCCACGATGTTCGCTTCATCCAGTTCGGGCAGTTTAAGTTTAATAATGTTTTTTAGCGGCGTAAAAGCTATCGTATTGATTCGCTGTCAAGTAAAGAAGAGGAAGCATCATTAGTAAAAGTACACAAGGCGCATGCGAAAGTTGAAACGAGACAACTATATATGCAAAGCACGGCAGCACTGCCAACTTGTCGTCTGACCGCCAACAACTATCGATAGCTGCTGCGATAGTTTGGCGCGCTACTCACTCGTTCGAATTGGTTGTGATCCAAGCGCAACCCAGTCAATGCGCTCATATTTGTGAAAATCTGCTCCGGCAGCTCTTTCCAGCTGCAGTTCGAGCAGCTGAACTCGTTCAAACTGGGCTGATTCAAAAAGGAGCCATCTGTGCGCTGGGCTATGCTATTATTGCTCAAATCCAACAGCGCCAAGTCTGGGGCGCCCTTAAAAGTATCAGCATCGATTTTGATCAACAGATTGTTGGTCAAGCGCAGGCGACGTAAACGTTCCATGCCATCGAATGCCTAAACCGAGAAACCATATATTATGCATCAGTATACTAGCAATTCATTTGATTCAACTCACCTCCTTGTCGAGACGTCTGATTAAATTATGGCTTAAATTGATTTCAACCAGTTTTGTCAAATTGGCAAAATCCTCTGCCCGCAGCTCGGCAATAACATTGTGACTCAAATCAATGATTGCCGCCGTTTTGGGCAAATCCAGTGGCACATGGGTCAAATGCGCATTGGTGCAACGAACAAACTTGAACTCCTCCATGCAGTGGCAATTGCGAGGACAACTCGGCTCCAGCACATGGCTGCTGCGGCGTGGAATGCCTAAAAGTGAGAATGTCAATAAAGATTAAATAATTAAGATTAACTAACAATTAATCATAAATCTTACTAAAAATGGGCCTATATGTGGTTGTTGTTGTTGTCGATGATGCTGCTTCCAATTGCCTATTTGCTGCAATCTCTGGTGGTATTTTATCTTGGACCTGCTCCGTGTCCACATAATCATCATCATCATTATAATCATAATAATCATTGGAGTTATTGTTGCCTTTTTCGCTCTTGTCCGCGGGCGCTGTTTGGCTAATACTGCAAAAAAAAAAAAAACTCGCAAAATTGGAAAAAAGAACGCAACCTCAATTTTAGCCATTTGGAAAATTAGCTGAGTTTAGCGGGTTTAATTAGCAATTGTTTAGTCGCTTTTGCCAAGTTGTTTAGCCAAAAACTCTCAATTGACTGTGAACGGTGTTTTCCAATTGGACGTGATGTACGATTACATCATAAATGGCAACATACACACCCACCAATTTGTCCTGAAAGCGCTCTTGACCCATTTAAAACACGCCACACATGTTACCCTGCAGATTGTGCTAAACAGGGCATATTAAACTCAGCTTGTTTAAATATGTTTGTTGTGTTTTAAAAATGTTTTAGTTAATTCGCACAAATTTTTTTTACTGCTTAAGATTTGTTTTTAACTTGCAACATTCCTAGTTTTAATTATTAAAGCTGTTTTTAGCCTTTTTAATTTACACAACTAAATGGAGGGTATTTTTGTTTAGCTAAACAACTCATCAGAATGTTTTTATATATATGCTCTTTATGTCAGTTTTTTCTTTTTTAGTTTTTACTTTGAGACGCCTGTTCGCTCTTTATCATTATTCGCTTTTGTTTGTTATTGCTGTTTGTTGCTTTTGGGTGCCGCATGAATGAAAACGGGCGGGAAACCTGTTTACGTCATGGCTATAACGACAACATGGCCGGTTTTTTTTTCTTTGCTCACTCTCACTTTCGTTTTGTTTTGGCCAAGTTATCTAGCGAATTCTGAAACCTTCATTAGGCGCGTCGTCAGATTGTTCGGGATTTGAGTAGCATTCCATTCAGTTTATTTGCTAAATGTTACGAGGTGAATTAGTCAGTATACATACATATATATGTGTGTGTGTGTGTATGTGTATATAGGTTTTTACGTCAGTTCAAGTGCTTCTTATAATCGCCGCTTGCAGCTTGTATAAATTGCGTGACTTGATTCTCGAGAACAGAAGGCTATATTAAGTACTATATATTCGAAACTGTCTGTTCTGGCTTAACTAGCTTAACTTAGTTAGAAATTGCATGGAATGAGAATGATTATAGAGTATTTAATAAAAAATCAACATATTTATAAAAACATAAGGTTGTAATAAATCCAAAAACTAAGCAAATTGCTTGAAAAAATAAATATAAAATTTTGCTTGCCGCATACGTTTTGTATGATAAATGTTTAAAGGAAAATTTTGCCGAGTGTGCGTATATTTATGTATATGGAAAAAATCTGTATAATTTTTGGAATTGTGTGCCTGACGTCATTCACGTTTACAACTGCACTCGAAAACAAGGACTAACCTTGATATAATTACACATACTACATTCGAAGTTTTACGTATTTGTGGAGCTCATTCCAAAAAAAAACTTTATACAATTTGTGGAATAAATCAATAGAAGCTCCTTCGTGGCGCTCGTTGTCTGTAAATAGAGCCACGATTGAGTCATAAAACGCGTTAGCTTGTTTGTTCTAAGCGCTTTGAATGTTTGCCGCATTGGGTAAACATACATAATTGATAAGTGGAAATTATCGGTGCAACTGTTTGCCTTATCAATCGGTTGATTGCTGAGCTAGAGTCCGAGTACATACATAAGTACAATAATATTAATTGCTGCTGGAACTTTTTTTTGTCACTGTTACCGTGCTGTGCCATAAAATACCATTTAAAAAAAAATTCAGTTTGATATAATGCCGGTTCAAGGTCCGTTAAACCGATGTACCCAAGTTTTTTCCAACAGGTTTCCGTTCGCATTCAATTTCGTGTATATTACCCAACGGCACCTTGTACCTTGTCTTGACGTTCTGTAATTGCTCGTCCGCCTCTCTATAAATAAACCAGTCCATTTGAATTTCAAAAGGTTTATCAATGTGTCATGGAGAATGTGACGAACAATTTTACCGGGCCTCATTTCCTATGCGAGCCAATTTCTTTAACAAAACGAAAGCGTTAAATTAAAGGTACAAAAGTCAACGAGAATGTTTAATTTTTATTTATTAGCTAAACAACTGGCAAAGAAAAAACTTGTTATAATTATACGTTTATTTACCTTACACTCAGCAAAAATATGAGAAGTAATCCAAATTTGTAATACACGTGCATTTTGGTTTGGTTAAACTTGGTTGCTCTTAAATGTTTTATCGTTATATTGTTTTATATTTTTGTTATGTAGGGTAATAATTTTATGTCATTGTTGAATCACTTTTCATGCTGTTGAGTAAAGTTAAAGAAATTTTATTATATAATAATACAATTGAACACTGGAGTCTAGTTGGGTTGAGTTTATTTTTAAGGGCTTTGTTATGCGCACAGTTTTGTAATATTCATGTGTTTATTACACATTTAGTTTAAATTGTCTGTTATTAAGTCCAGCTGTGGCTTGTATATATAAATATATATATATATATATATATATATATATATATATATATATATATATATATATTTACGTGTATGATAAAACTGTCAGTCAAGCTTATTATTTCAAAATTAAAAAGGAACTTTGTTGTATTATAAAATTCTAAATGACGTAAAGAGAAGATTTTATTAATTGATAAAAGGATTTAATATGCTGAATAAGCATGAAAATTCCAAGAAACGTCGCTCACAAATTGCATTTTAATTATAATTTCCCATGTTATTAATATTATTCAATGAAAGAGAACTTTTTCAAAACACTGTCGGATAACATTTATAAGCACACATGTTGAGAAATTTTAATACACTTTATACATACACATCTATGTGGAATGTATATATATAATTTTTATTTAATTTGTTTAAATGAAATGTTTCCAAGCAAAACAGTTTTCGAGCTTTATTCGAGCAGTGCGGACGAACAACCGTACGCGTCCACTTTCGACCTGTAACTAAATGGATAAAACCGAAAGCTGAGCGAAAACCGCATATTTTTTTTTTTTACCAATGCAGCAATATTCGCATTGAGCGAACTTTTGCTTTTGTTTGTGTAATGTTGTGCAGGTGTTTGCGAGAGACTAGCGGTGTTTTGCTTTAGAGAGAGAGAGAGAGAACACTTTTGAGTCTCTCACGTCTGCGTGCCACTGACAGCGGTGGAACATTTTGCACGTCATCTCTCATCTGCCAATATTGTAATTGCCGTTTCTCTCTCTCTTCGCATAACGCAATTTACTTTTACTAGGGCTTTAGACTAATTATTGTTATTAAAACTTTGCTTTGTCTAATCGCTAGAATGTTTAATCGCTAATCTTATCAAATTGTTGTATTTGACACAATTTTGCATATTTATTTAATACTTGTGTATGTATTTTTTTTTTAATGAGTATCAATTTTATTTAATGTGCTTTTTGATTAATAACTCTGGAAATTCAGAACACGAAACATCCACAAATAAACTTTGGACATTGTTTATATACAATATTCAGAAAACTCGCTTTATCATTTAGTTTCTTTAACTCTGAACACAAGAATTTGTTATTTGTAATATGTACGCATGCTGTTTTTATCGCCTCAAAGCGGCTAGGAAATTTTTGACCTTTAGTCGCTAACAACGTCGTGTTTTTTTTTTTCGTGATTCGGTGCCGTATTAAAGTTGTTTTTGTTTTTATTTTTATAACGCACTCAATCTTTGAAGTCTTCACATTTCGCAAGCTTTAAGCATTTTAATTGTACATTTTGTACACTCAGCTTATTTAACATTTAACGCGAGCCATGCGAATGGTGCGAGCGTCCCTGACTAACTGAACAGCGCGAGATTGCGAAGCGTCGATGACAGCGCTTTAAAAATCAGAGAGCGTACAACTTGACGAATGTATGCGCTCTCTTGCTTTGTCGCCCTCTCAGGCTAAAATTTTTTTTGCTGTTCTCTTCATTTTGTTTGATTTACCTTAGAATTTGGCAACTACCTTTTACGATATTTATACGCTGACTCATGCGCAGTTGTTGTAATATTCTTGCAGTTTATTGTTGCTCGTATTGACTATCAAAATATAGCTCAAAGAGCGCATAAAATGACGCACACACACAGCTGCAATTGGCTTTTGCTGTGCGCATTTAATGTCGTTGACTTTGTTTTATATCTCTTTATTCTGGTTTTGCTTTTTTTGAATGAATCTTTTGTCATTTTTATACCCTGAACCCATTGAAAATGGGTGAAACAGGGTATTATGGTTTTGTTGAAATGTATGTAACAGGTAGAAGGAGGCATCTCCGA
>SCDY01000344.1:0-93939 GCA_004143825.1 Drosophila micromelanica
GTAAACGAGCTGAAATGTTTATAGAACCAGATCGCAGGGTTCAGGGTATCTCCTAGTCGGGCGGCCCCGACTAGAGCCTTCTCACTTGTTTTTTTTGTAATTTTTGTTTTATATTCTGTACTGATTTGACTTTCGGTATATTGTCTTGATGCCAAAATTGTTCAAATATTTATTTAGATTTTCGATCAAGCAGATAATTCTACCTTTTCCTTACAATCTCTATACTTCATAATTCGCAATATCATCGTTGCACTCGATCCCAATCAAAGCTGATTAGTAGCGAACGTACTTAAACGTATTTTTAGTGCATTTTCACTTTCAATCGGTAGTTAAATCAGTTTTTAATTTTTTTTTTTTTGGGCCTTGTTTAACTGTCATTAGCAAATACTTATAATAACTCAACTTTCAATTGCATTCAATTTTTGCGCTCTGGGTCTTGAAGACATGCCATATGTTTTCATTTATGAATATCTTCGTTTTCTTAATTACTTGACAATTAACAATGCAAATTGCAGAGAAACGCCACCTGGCGGCGGTCGTTGAACGCCTCGCTTCGGCACGCAATTGCAACAAACAAACAAAAAAATATCCCAAATACTATTGTGGAATATTAAGCATATGTAGACAAACATTTTGCTGTTTGCTGTTGTTGTTAGTTGTAGTAACGTGTTAAATTTTCACATGGAGCATTTCGAATATTTATCGCTGTTGCAGTTAAGAGACCGCCCACAAGTGACTGCCTAATTAAAATGCAAAGCAAATGTTTACGACTTTTGTTCAACAAATTTAGGGGTAACTGCAACAATAACAACAACTGAGACAACCTGCCATAGGCCAAAACGAGGCGGCGCTTTATAAACTTGGCTCAAGCACGCGATGACCGCGAATTTCTGCCAGCCAAAGGCAAAGTTTGCATGTTAGAAGGCCATAAAGAGCTAACTGAATCGCTGACAGTGAGTCCAGGGACCAACATTGACATTAGACTTGGCAGAGCCGCATGCCACATGCCACATATCTCCCTTTTTTTGGGCAGCAGCAGCAGCTGTTCCTGCTGGGGCTAGTTTCACTTTCGTTTGTCATCGCATCATTTTCATGTAAATTGGTTGACCCAAACATTCGTTGAAAAGATGCAGTTGCATTTGAATAGAAAATTTAAAAACAACTAAAGGGTGTTGAATGTTTAACACACTTTGAGATACTAAATTTACATAATGTGCTGCCTACGATCATTTGATATCACTGAAGGTGGTCGTTAAGATTCTTTGAAAAGATTCCAGCTTAACAGCCACTTTTGTGGATTGATAGCATTGGAAGCACTGTGTTGGGTCCACAATTTAAGATTTTTAGTTTTTTTAATTTTAGCTTGTGAATAACAGATTTAAGCTAACATTTTGCGTTAGTTTTTTGGTTATAATCAGAATTTTAAATTAAATGGCTTTAGCCTAAATATTAGAATTGCATTCACAAGCCGATTATTATTGTCTGAAAATTAGCTTATGTTATTGATTGTGATTGAAATATCCGTAAGTTGAATATAATTATTCTTTGATTGAAAGCACTCTTGATTCGTATAATACAATATTATAAAGAGGTCAGATTCATAGTATGAACAGCGAGACTTTCTATTGTTATCTATAATTATAATAAAATAGTAGTATTTTGTGTAAACTAATTCGTGTAGTAAAATTCTTTTCACTTTCTGTTTCCATATAAATTCAGTTACCCCTGAGTCGTTTCCATTTCACAGTCTTTGTCAAATAATTGTGGCTACTTCAGTATCGCTTTGAGTATAGCTTTTTTAGCTGTTCGCATGTCTTAACAACTAATCTGATAAACTTAACCCCTATGATTATTAGAGATTACTCGTATAAGATTTGGGCGCATTGCTCATTGCCACGTTTCACCTGGCCCAGTGCCTTTTTTTTTGCCAGAGTTCAATGTGAAAGTGCGAGTGCGAGCTTATGTATCTGATAGATACTTATGCAGAGAAAAATGCATTTTATTTCGGTGCAGTTTGGGCTGCTGCCGCCTGGCCAACGAGCCGGACAATGAAAGATCTTTCATTGGCCACCTGAGGCGATGTCGGCCTGTTGCATGTCATTTTCTGACCGGTATCTCAATAATTCATACGCAATTGTATTGAACAATAAATTAATCACACGAACGAAAGCCAACACACACACACACACACACACACACACACACACATACACCCGACAAAACGTCATAAACAATAGCCAAACACAGATGTATCTGTGCACATATGTAATAGATACAAAAGTATCTGCATATAAACGAATGCAAGCATATACAAAACACGCATTTGCAAATGAATAAATATTGAAAAAAATAAAGAAAAAAAGCGTTGAGCGGGAAATTAAAAGGCCATTTTCCAAATAGTTAAAACACAGATCGAACGTGTTTTTTTTTTCTACCAGTGCAAAAGTCAATTAATCATTAAAGAAAATACTGTGTTCAATGTGCATGTCGAAGTTGTTACCGTTCGTTGTTGTGGTTGTTGTTGTTGTTGCATTTGCAGTTGTTTTGTGGCACAGGAAACATCGGCCGGCGTTTGTTTGTGAAGTAAAAGTAACCAAAAAGAAGCCGCGACAATGTGCAAAGTAGTTGCACAATTAAAGAGACATTTCACAGATACCATTGGCCAAATTCCAAACAATTGACTCCATTTTCCATTTTCAATAGTCGCAGCTCTCCCTTGATCGCCTCCAGTTCCTTCCGCCCGCTAGAAACTAGTTTAGAGGCATTTTTCTATAATTGTTGCCCAGCTTTGATTATTTTTAGAGTATGTCTAGACTCTGGACGAGTGGCCAATTACCAGCCCATGACTCAGGCAATCTGTCCACTAGTGAGTCAGTCAATCAGTTAGTTAGTCAGTTTTAAACTCACAAGAAAAAAAAGTGGTTTTCGTGTCCAGTTTATTGCTCACACGCCTTTGACGAGGACTTTTACATAACCAGTCGACCTATAATAAATATATATATAAGGCAATTTTGATAAGTTAAGTTTTTAAGGGACCAAAAACTTGATTTTTCGCAAACCATCAATTGAGCTTAAATTGAGTTAAATAAACTTATGCAAGTGTTGCGTAGTTGTGCTTATAAATTCTGGAATTTTTTAGATAATAATAATAAAATATAGAAATAAATGGTATAATTTAAATTTATTATTTTATAATACGGACTTTTGGCTTTTGACCAGTATTTATGAAATATGTAATTTTTATAAATTTATTTATAAAAACGATTTGGAAATTCTAGTAGCCGCAGCATATCTAGCAACAAACATCTCCCGGAGCCGATGAGATTTTAGCCCAGATCGCAGTGAACCTTAGTATTTATAATCTTCTTACGCTACGACCATTCATAAACTGCGCAAGGACTCCGTTCCCAGTATATTTCTTCATAAAAAACTCTTAGAGTATTGTGTTGAATAAAATGATCAACTTGGGCCCATTAGCTTAGGTCTGTCAGCAACATCTAAAAGAAATATAGTCGTTATTTACGAGGTAATCTCTATAAGCAGGTTAAGGTATACAAACTGGAAAGCAATTTGTTGAATTTTGCTTTGTTTATTTATAGAAAGCAATTGAAAGTGAATATTGACGTCAAACAAATCGGGCATCTAATTGTTGCATGCCTTTTTATCTGTTGGTCACATACGCAAACACACCTGCTGCACAGCATGATGTGATTTTAATTGAATCGAGCAAAAGGAGCGAAAACGCAGCAGAGGCAGCTACCTACCCACTGTGGAAACGTTAATAAAGCTGTAAACATATCAATTACTGACATTTCAATGCGTTTGCCATGGCCCAATTATGCGTCTAATATGGAGCTACCGCTCTTTCTACCTCTCTTTTCTCGCTGTCTCTCGCTCTTACTCTTTCTGTATATATATTCCGCTCCCCTTTTGCCATTGTTTTCTTTAAATACAATAAAAAAAAAATACAATTCCACCGCCGCAATGACAACTTGAAGATTTATCTATGGCTGCATTGACAGCTATGCGAAGAGGCAGACGTCAAACTCCCAAACCAAAGTCATCTCTAGAGATTTTGAGGGGAGTTGGGGTATACAGTTGGCATCTTTCTTTCTCTCTCTTTTTCTCTGCCACTCGCTGAGTCACTTTTTCTTTCTCAACTTGTCGCCTGCCATTTTATCAAACGAATCTGTGGCATTTCATTTGCTTCTGCAGCCCACACATCTGCCGACGAATGCTGTGAGATACACACACACACACACAAACATACACATGATAGTTGCAACTGCAACTTCAAGAGTCGTCAATGAGAAGTCCGCAGATATTTTATCTATGAGTTGTGCCTAGTTGTTATACCCTGTAACGATTAAAAATGTGTGAAAAGGGGTAACTTAAAATGTAAAAATAAAAAGATGATTTATCCAACTTTTTAATTATTTAATTTACGTAAATTTATGTACAAAACATATATATTTTTTAATGCATAATCAGGTTGTAGCTATTTTATATCATAGGGAAAATATGTTTACCTTCGTTTATAAATCTTAATTTTTTTTATTCTTATGTATCAATATCTGATAATTATACTTTTTGAGTAAATGTCAGAGAATCCATAAATATCAATATCTGATATTTATTCTTTTTGAGTAAATCTCAGAGAATATTAAGAACAACAATTAGAGATATAGGGTATGTTCTGGTCAAGTATTCTCGGCTAGAGCTGGGCATTGTTATTGAATTGGACTTTCGTTTGGGCCGCCAATTGCGTCGTCTGCTTCTACGGCTGTCTTCGACGTGGTCTTTCCTGAAAGTGAATCTCAAATATTTCTTGATTATGTGCAACGATGCGGCAGCCTCGCTGTGGCAGTGGCAGCAGTTGCGGCAAATGCAACGACAGAATTCGCATATCGCATATCGCATGCGCGATTCAATGCGATGTAACAAGGTCATGTGAGAGAGTTGCCTACTAACAATGTCGTTTGTTGGTCTTCCCCTCCCCGCTCATATATCTCCAGCATCTTTTGCTCATTTGCTGTTTGGCTCTTGCTTTGGTTTTTATATTGTTTTTTTTTTCCTTCTGTTTTTATTTTTATTTCGTTTGCCAACGCATTTCACTTTCTACTGCTTTTCGAATGCATTTGTTGTTGTTGTTGTTGTTGTTGTTGCTACCGTCGACGACAACAAGTGGGCCGAAATCGACAACGCTTTTGGCTTTTCTTCTTGACGCTTTTCACTTTCATTAGCGCATTTTGGCATTTCCTTTTACCATATTTTTATTTTTTGACTGACCATGAAATAACATATTTATTTCTCATGCCTGTATTCTTGATGTTGTTATTGTTGTTGTTGTTGCCACTTGACATCCGAAGCTGTTGCACTTCACACCTATCCATCAACTCTTATATCACTCGACTTGGAGAGTCTTTGTCTGTCTGTCAGCTTCTTGATTTCTCAGTATGCGAGCAAGTTTTATGTATCAGTGGAGCGACTTTTTGTGCTTTTGTGGCCAGGCAGCCAAAAAAAAAAATTAAAGCTTTGATTTGTTTTTTTTAGTTATATATGTTTCGCTTTTCTTATTTATACAGCTGACAGCATTCTCGGGTTGGTTCCGTGTTCTGCTGCAGTCAGCGAACGGATTGAATTTCAGTTGAAATGTGCGCAAAACTAACTACAGATATATGGGAAAGAGCAAAAAGATTTTATTAAATGTGACTGCCCGTGAAAGCTGAGACCGTTATACAATCCTAAACGGGAGTGAAATGAATATATGTCCATGCATGACAGAGATCTGAGCGAGAAAGAACGTTAGAAAAATATAATTTTGTAAGAAAGGAAAATGTGTTTGATAAATTTAAAAAAAGTTTAAACAGAAACAACATTTAAAATTTAAAAACTTATATTTTAAACTCCAAAACTCTGATTTTCATTTTTAATCGACTGTTTTTTCTCAAGTCTAATCTCTTTTCAATTGCCAATTGTAATAAAGAGCCATCAAATTGCCGTTAATAGCGAATTAATTGTTAGCCTCTCAAAACAGTTAAATACTTAAGACTTGATTTTCCCACACACACTTCACAGTTATCTACAAAGCCAACGATTTTTTTTTCATTTATTTATAAATTTTTTTTGCCCGCATGTGGCGAATCTTTTATGGCGTATCTTAAAGCGGCGACCTGTTGTTATAAGATACAGCACAAAAAAAAAAAACACATTGAGAATTGTTGCTGAGAGCGGCTGAAATAAAATTTTCTCCACCTTGTGTAGCCAGTCAGTTAGTTAGTCTGTCAGTCTGTCTGTCCTCCCACCAACATAACGCGTCTTGGCTGGGAAAGGGACCCAATTATCGCCCGAAGATGTTGACGTCGACGTCGTCAATTGGCCATTACGACTTTGGCAACCAACTTTAACCAATTGCTGCTTGACCGCTGACGATCGACCAACGGCGACTGTGATTGTGCCCATTTCCGACTTCAACTTGACCACAGTGCACACAACAACAACAAAAAATGCCAACTAAAGCGAGAGTGCCAATGCAAGTGGGAGAGAAGAGGGTAGAGAGGTGAGAGCAGGATAGGTATAGCTGTTGTAGTTGTTGTTGTTTTCTGTGTTGCCAAAGTAAATCGCCGTTCATTTGTTTTTTCAGCGCGTTGTTCGTGCAAATTTCGCTGGGATTTCAGTTTTATTGCCCATTTCAACAATGGGTATTACAACTATTTCTTGGGTTGGAAATTTAAAATTAGAAAGATAAAGCCGCTTTAAATATATTGCAAATTTCAGTATATTTTTATTTACTATTATGTTTAGTGTTATTTATTTATTTTAACAATAATATGAATTTTTGATTAATATAGGTCTCGGTAGATGTTAGTTAGTATAGATAGAATGGCTTATACGTGCAAAAATACTAAAAAAAATAAGAATAGTATATTTTTTAAAATGTTTTTTTCTTATTACTTTTATCATAGAGAGATGCAAATATCAAAAAATATACTATTTTTAAATTTTTCTTAAGAGAAGTTAAAATAAATAGTGTAGTAAGGGTATTACAATTTTTATACAAAAAGCGTTTTTTTAACAATTTTTTTTTTACTTTTACAAATTGCCCGTAAATGATATTTTCACAACTCGCATCGATCGCTGGCCCCGATGCTGTTGCGCCCACCCCTCCTCTGGCTACCCTTTGAGCACCGACAAGTGAGAGAGTTCGTTGGGGTTAATACGGCCAATAAATTGTTATTGGCGAGTTGTTGCCGATTTCGGGCTCGCTAATGCTTTATGGGCCATATTTTTGACCATGTTTTTGGGGTCGATTTGTGTTTTTGTTTTTTTGTGGCCTAACGGCTAACGACGAAAGAAATATTGAAATTTGCGACCAAATTGTTTTCAATTTAATCGACTTGTTGGCATTTTTCATGCTGGAGTGCAAATATAATTAATGATAATGAATTGTTATGGACATCGAGCTAAGCTGCCCAACAGCTTCGCATTTCCCAAAACGCCCAAAACAAAAAAAAAAAACAAAAAAAAAAAAACGGAAAATTACAAGAAAAACTAAAAACTAAAGCAAAGGAGTAATATATATTTAGTGGCAGGCAAATGTCGTGCGACGTTTGTTTTTGGGAAGCTCGGCGGAATTGTGTTTTTATTTTTTGGTTTTAAGTTTTTTGTTGTCTGTTCCGTTTATTGTGGGAGTTGGAATTGGAGTTGAGATTGAGGTTGAGGCGGCGTTGATTTATCACTCGAGTGGCAGGAGCGAAAGGTTGCCATAAAAATGCTGCTAAACAAATGTTGACGCAGCCAATGGGTAGCGTTGGTAAAAGTTTTTCTTTATGATATTGTTTGCTTGATATTTTTTTCTTTTCATATATATATTTTTTTACATTATGCAATTGACTTGGCCAGGTGCTAATAAAATCAGTTAACTATTTTAATTCGTTGTCATTTGTCAAAGAGGAACTTGCTTCCGCGCCATTCCATTTTCAATTTTGCGCACATTTTCACATAAGTTTTGCATATTTGTTTTTAACACGCATTTCATTTTTCCATTGCAGAAAGTGAATTGAAAGGCCGATTCCCGCAGTTAGACCACAGCAAACAACATATGGATTGGAGTGGAGCCAAAAACTAACTACAACAACGTCTTCGGTCACTTTTCACACATGGAGTTAATTGTGAGTTTGGTTAACTTTGTAATTCGCTTTTAATAAGGCTCGCCCCGATAGACAATGGTGGTTTTAGCTAATGTTTAAATAATAATGGTGTTGGTTTTGCTGCACATTCCACTTGACATTGAAGTGTGTTTGTTGAAAAGGTGTCTTTGTTTTTGGATAACTGTGTATTTGGGTCAAGGTGACTTAACTTTGGGTTTATAAAGTTTAAAAAAGTTCGTTTTATTGAGAAGATTTATGAAATGAGTTGGATTTCAAGGAAGTTCAATTTATGAGTGAAATGTGTTAGCAAGTAGAGGATGTGTAATACTAAAGACGTAAAAAAAAAGAAAAAAAACCCTCAATATTTAATAGCAACTTGCTAAGTAGATCAAAATTTCAAAAAACTTGTATAATGTTCTTTATCTTTTTTTTTTTTTTTTAACTTTAGCTCTGCTTCTTTGAGACTACGCTTCTCTCAAACTCTCGATTTTAGTCTCACTCTCTCACCGTATCTTTCAATTTCTCGCTTTTCCTGTAGATAATCCCCTCAAAATTCGCTTTTTTCTATTTCTCTCTTTTTCTCTATTCTCTTCAACTCCTCAAAAAAATCTTACTTTACTCCAGTTTATAATAAGTAGGTAACAAATGACACTTTTTTACTCTACTCTTCCAATTTGTAATTTCTTAACTCTGCAGTTCACATTGCCCCCAAAATAGAGTCGGATTCCAGTAGTAGCCTAATCAGCTCTGTGGTTGGTTTTCTGTTTCATAATTTATGCCCGCTTGCAGTCGGCCGCCTGCATAGAAACCGCTAATTTGGTAGCTTGTTTCGGACTTAGTTCGGGAGTTATTTACCGCCGCGCCACCTGTCTTCGGGTAATAACAAACGACTTCCCTTTGACAGAAGTCAGGCGAGCTGGCGGGGAGCAGGCGTGGCCAATTTGCGGCTGCCAATTGGGGCCTGTTTGTGGCTGGCCGAATAGCCAGTCTTTCATTTTGTTCCAGCTGATTTTAAAATAGGCGCAGAACAAATGGAAACGTGTTCGGGACACAAAACACGACACATTTATCATATGAGTGGAAAATGGGACCCCAAAATGTTTTCAACTTGTAGACAAATTTGCTGGTCAAGCAAAAAAAATTAAAATAAAGAAATGAAAAAAAATAACTTGGCGATTAGCGACCACTTTGTCAATTGGGGGGAGTGAGTTTGTGTGTGTTTATGGTGGGGTGAGGTGGTTGAGGGGATTACTGTTAACTGTAGTCAGGTGCCTGTTGGGGCGGCAACGTGGCATCTGTTGTTTGCATGTGTTCAACATTTGTCCACACGGCTCGATAACTTTCGTTTTTGCGGTCCACGTTCCATTGGGGCACCAATTCTCTAATTGCTCTGCACCAACAGCCTAAAAACCTTGCCTTTTGTCTGTGTCACCCGCTTTTGCCTGATCGGTGCTCCACTGGCCTTTTCATTTGGCTTTTCTCGCTCTGTTCGTGTCCATGTTCCATGTCGCCAGCCATATAACGTCTGGCAGCCGCCACCTCCCACCTTCCCACCTTTTGGGTGCACATATTTTTACGATCTCCCCTTTAGCTTGCTGACTTTTCATGTGTTGCATGTGTGGCAGAAAGGCTGGCAACAAATTGTGGCTTTGGAATTCGCTATGTTTTCATTTTCAGTTGACATTTGGCACATGTTTTTCTGTTTCTGTTTCTGATATACCCTACGCACAGTTGGGCCAGCTTTCGAGTTTGATTTAGAAAAATAAACCAATTAAAAGTTAAAAAAATAAAATAAATTAGTAGAAGAAAATATAGGTTTAGTAATAGCAAACTAACAAATATTTGTTTTTAAATAAAAGTGCGCCAAATAAAAACTAACTTTTGCATAGATTGAGGTTTGAGATAGGATTAGACAGAATATATAAAGTCTAAATTTGAACGGATTGAAATAGAATAAAAATAGTTCACTAAAGAAAATTTATTAGCATGTCAAAAAAAAACCAAAGTTCTTAATTATAATAGGAGTAATTAATATTAATAGGAATAATTTATATTAAATTTTTATACTCGTTAATATTGATAGATATAATTATAGATCGATGTTATAGCTTTTACTTATAAATCGCAACATTAATCGGCATGCTCCTCCTCGTGGCAATTGTTGGCCAAAAGTAGCTCAAGCGACCACAAAATAGCGCAAAAAAAATTAACAATTCATTGTCTCAGATTGTAACTTCCCCCCTTCTACCCCTAACCAACCATCTTTGGTGGACTGCTCTGGTTATCTAGGTGGGCCACAAGTTGTTGTTGTTGTTGTTTTTGTTATTATTTTTGCTAGGTTGGTTTGTGGTCGCTTTGCGGCTAAAGTTGACATGCCGCTTGAACCCACTAAAATCTGCCCCCTCCGTGGTGCTTGTTTATCCCTGGCCGAGCTCTTGCATTTCAGGCTGCAAAAGGTTTTTGATTTTGATTGGCCTGCATTTTGGATCGTGTATTGCGGTTATTGTTGTTGTCGTTGTTTTTTTACAAGTCAATATGGTTATTGTTATTGTCGCATTGGCGCATTGCCTGCAATTTGGCCATTTGGCAACGGCGACAACTTCACGTGTGCCCAACTCTGTGCAACATGTTGCCAGCCAGTTAAACAATTCATTAGGTGTTGCATTGCCTGTTGCCAGTTGTTTCTGCTGCCGCCTGCTGCTGCAACCGGCTAACAATTTATGGCATGTTGCCCCGCGGCCAACTTGATTTCTGTTGGTCAACCTGGCCAAATGCGTCGCAAACGTTTCTTGGAAGAATTACCACAGATAGAATGATAATTTATGCAATATCTTATATTCGAACTGTCTCTGGAATGTGGCCATCATAAAAATCGTCGTTTTGTCTAGCTTAACTGAAAACCGAAAACTAAAAACTTTTAACGCGCTTAGTCATGACAAATTTTTAATTTATAGGGCATTTTAATTTTATCACAAAACTTGCGAAGTTTATGATTTTACAGAATGCAAAAGTTAATCGCAAATAATAATAATCTGTAGGAAATACGATTTTAAATTTAAAAAAAAAAGTCTTCTCAACAATTTTTCGCATTGCAAGTGAAATACTTTATGCTCAATTAAACGTTTTGATTTTATTGCAAATAATTTTTGAACAAAAATTAAATACTAAAGCACGAAAAAGAGCAATAAATCTTCCGTAACTTGTTCTTTCTTGTTCATGTCTAACAACAGCCTGCTGACTCAATTCTAGACAAGTTTTTTGTTAGATAAGCTCAACCGTTTTTAAAAAGTAACAGTTCTATATATATAGATGAACTAAGTATTGATTGAGTTTATTATTGATTGAATTCAATGGCAATTAAAGCGCTTTAGCTATTTTTTTAGGTCTTATCTTATCTAAACTATAACGACACGAGTGCACAAAGCCAAGTCAAGTCAATTATAAGTGGGCACACAATGGCTTTCAATTATCTGGGTTATTTGCTTTAATTTGGCGTGAGAACATACGAATTGGACGCAAAACTAAAGAACCTAAGAGCATAAAAAAACATTTGTCTATACTATATTCTAAATACGATTATCTAACATCCGGTAAAAAACAAGATAAAAACTAAGATCAAAGATCTTGAAAAATGAAAGTTTGTTTTCATTTTCATTCAATTGGCGTTTGAATTGAGTTCTATTATGAAAACGTTTTTGTGTGTTTTGGGTATAAACAAACTTTGGAATGTTTTTTGGCAGATTTACGAGTTTATCCGTTGTGCTTGGCATACTTAAAGATACCGCACCCCACATTACAACAACGATCCAAGCTCTTAACTCTTCTGTAATTTTTCGGGTTTCTTTGCATTTTGGAACTTGACTTCATTGTCGCTTTGTGGCTTTTGTCTAGCCAAATATTTGCTGTCATCTTTTATGTATTTCTTTGTGCCTTCATCTTTGTCGTCTTTTTGTTTATTAATTGCAACCGCGTGTGTGTTTTGGTCTATGGGCATTTATTTTCTGCCTCTCTTCTTTTTAGTTTAATGTGCTATGTTGTGGAACATGTTTGGCATAAACTTGGGGCCCCCGAAAAAGTTTTTCCTGGAATTAAGTCATTTATTACCGCATCTTTTGCCAGTTAGTTTCAGTTTCGAGTGTGTGTTGTCTTATGTAACTCCAGACAGGTGACTGAAAAGCCACTGAGGGTCTCCTCAGTCATGTAGCACTTGAAAATGTGAATGGGCCTTTGACTTATGGGCGAAAGGTTAAAGCACTTTTTTTTGTATTGTTTTTACCTCTCAATTTGCCTAACGCTCTGCACAAATTTGCATAAACTTTCGGTAAAGTGTTTTATTTTTGAACCTGTCACATTAGCAATAAACTTTGCTTTTGAGATTACTTATTATGTTGTTTTCGGTTTTGATTGATTTCATTTTTATAGTCTTTTAATTTGAAGTTTAAGATTATCCGTCGCATTGAGAAATTGAGAAACCGGGCTTTGATCATAAAAAGTTTATTGTTACATTTATTTTAATGGTTATTAATTACTAGGTATCTGAACGCGATTATAAAAATATATAAAACTTGACATGGATTACAAATTACGAAAATTTGTTTGTCATTAAATTTTTTTTTTCTATTTTTTATGTTGTTTGAATATTTTTTAAATTGTTTTCTTTCATTTTTTAAAATAGTCTTTGTATTCATTACATTTCAAAGTTTTTTTTTTATAAAATTGCAAAAATTTTTTTGTTTTTTTAAAATGTTATTTGTTTAAGGAATTTTATTAGAACTATTTTATTAGAATTATTATATGCATATCAAAAAATCTGCAGATTCTCTATAATGAATATGAATTATATTATTATGTAATACGTTCCTTATATAATCTTGCACATGCAAATGCAAAAGTACTTTTGGCTATAAAATTGTTATGATTTCTTAATGAGTCACGGCCTGGACAGGCGACAACCGAGAAAGAGAGCTATAAAGAGAGAGAGAGAGAGAGAGAGAGAGAGGGAGAAGAAACCTGTGAATAGGTTTTGCCGGTGGCAACTCTCGGAACGGATGTGTTCCCCCCACCCCTCATGCAAATAGTGTGATTTGCATGCGCAAACAACTGTCGAGGGGGAGGCGAGGGGAAGCACCTCACTCTTGACTATTTTATTTTATTTTTTTGAGTGACTAAGCCAAAGTGTTTTGCGAGCTGTTGAAGTGCCTCAAAGGCTGGCCAAGAAGTGCCGAGCCGTGAGCTGCAAAACCATAAATATATTTTATATAGACGCACATGTGTGCATATATATATAAGTGTATATACGATAGACTTTACGATGTTGCCTTGGCCAATTCATTTGCCAACGAATAGGCTGCTTGTTAAAGTTAAAGTTTCGCTTTCGCTTGACCAAAAATCACGAACGGCCCAGAAGAATGAGCGACGACAGCGAAAAGTGCAATTCGAGGCCCCTTTAAATTGGCCCCGGGGACTCGAGTTGTGCCTCGGGCCAAACTCCTTTTTTTTGGCTTTTTGTTTCTTATTTCGGGCCAACAATTATAATGGCTGGCAAACGTTATTTACTGCTTTTAGCGTCGATTTGTATGTCGTGGCACGCCCCTTGGCCCCCACCACCAACCACAGCCACCATCCACAACAGGCTCAGCCACCCACTCAACGCGCTGCCCAGACAACTGCCGACAACTTTACGCCCCCCGCCCCATTTGTGTGTGTGTGTGTGTGTGTGTGGATCACTTCTGCGATTGTTTTCAGTTTTTGCTAGTGCTGCGTTTAATTTGCCAGCTTTTCATGTGCAGGGTATATCAAGTTTCTGATCAATGCTCTGTTTATTTATTTAAAATGCAATATAAAAAAATTTGTTTTATAATTTGTCTAAATAGATGATGAATTCTTTCTATCTATTAATATGTTTCTTTATAAATATACCATTTTTATATAGTCTTATTTTATACTTTACTGTTCCCACTCTCTCTCTCTGTTTTTTCCCCTCAGTTTCCATCCATGGGAATATGTCTCTTTTTTTCCCTAAATAAATCTATCTTTGCAAATGCCTACCCGTATCAATAAAATCACTTTAAATCCCTTTTTTTATGTCTCTTATGCTGTATATCTTTGTATATAAATTTTTTGTTGATCTCAATGTTTTTCTCTCATTAGTTTTAAGTCTCTCAAAATACATATATTTCTCTTAATATATGTGTTTCTATATTTCTCCCCATCGCTCTTTATATAACCCTCTCTTTCTCACTGCCTTATTTTCTCTATACTGTTTTTTTTTAAATTCCCATATCCTCTGCTTTTAAAGCTCTTGTTTTCCTAAAATACTTTCATTGCGACATGCTCTACAGAGTATACTAAATTCGAATCAATTTAATTTTCAGTATGCGTAATTGTTGTTCCTGTTGTTGCTTATGCTACGACCGTCTTTGCTGTTGTTGTTATTATTATTATCGCTGGCTGCTGTTTCATAGTATCTTAAGTGGCCAAAATAAACGCTAGCAGCCAATTTTGGCGAGCCGCTGTTAACCGCCGTGCGGCTGGCTCGATTAGCATACAAATATGGCCCACAAGTGTTTTCGCGACTAATTTCGTATGAAAATTTGATTGCTCCCGATTAGAATCGTGTTTCATTGTTTTTGTTATTTTGTTGGGTGCCAACTCAGACAACTCCTCGTGTCAGCCTGCCCGCCCCCCTCAGCACGCCCCCTTGGTCAGTTGAACGTTTGTTTACCTTTGTTTTTTTTTTTCTTTTTGAATTAAGTAATACTCGTGATCATTATAATATATGTTTTTGTTTGTAGTTTTGCCTTTTATGCGTTCAAGTCGTTGGCCTTCCACTGTAATTATGTAGTTGTCAGTTAAAGTTGGCTTTAATTACTATTTACAGTTGCTGCAGTTACCATTGTTGTGGGTGTGATGTGAGACATTTATGATATAGGATATAGCTCTCAACTCTGTAGCTGGAAAACGGCGTCGGTTCTTTTGTCTTTGTCTGCTGATTAACAGATATCACAGTTTGGTCATAATAATTTGTGCAGACATTTAAATTTAAATTGTGTTGCAATGTGCATTTTTAATAGCTGAATTGCGCAAGCAAAGATAATCTTAACTTGGGTATTCCCTGGTTACATTTGGTTCAGGTTTGGTATTTGTGTGTAAGTGATAAACAATTTATTGATAACGTTTCTGGCATTGCGTTCTTTTCTTTTAAATCTCTGTTAGGGACATCGCCCTTCTATGCGATTTTCAGAAGCCTAAAGTGATTTTGATGATATGCTTATATTTTTAACACAGAAATATTTGTCAAGAATATTCTCTATAGCATGATTAATATATAATGTTATATATGAATCTATTTATATATTTTTGGTTGTTTTTTTTTAAAAAGAGTAACATTCTTACTTGTTTCCTTTGATTTATCTCTCTATCCAAATCCCTTGCCTTCTTACATTCACGCTTACTAACTATTAAATTGGGCTCTTCTATGCGATTTTCATGAATATAAATAAGGCTACCAGACTAAAAATCATTTTCCTAGTAAAATGCAATCGAGAGTTATTAAAGTTTCGTTTTAGTTATAAACACAAAACGCACTGATCTCGTACACTTCCTTTTAAAACAGCGGATTTAGCTGGTATTTTAAACAGACATTAACTTAACATCATTCATCATGTTCAACATTAATATATTTTAATATATGTATTAAGCAAAATTGATGCATTTTGATATTTGCTTCCAACTAATTCGCGTTAAACGCTATTGTTTCTCTCTTTTTGTTTTTTTAATTACAGTGAAATTAACAATTAAATTGTGATTTTTTGCATTCATCATTTTTATCCAAAATAACGAAAAACGTATTTTGCATAAAAAGCAAACGAACGGAAAACGAATTTAAAAAAAAGCCGCCAGGAACTGGAACCGCGCCCGAAATCAAAAAACCAAAAAGGTCGAGGCAGCTCAGCGGAACGGTGGAAAGAAACGAAGTCCGTCCCAGCGATGGCAGACATGCAAATTTATGCATTTTAAGTGCAACAACAACAGCAACAACAAGAACAACACGAACAACGAAACACGACTAAAAGCAGATTTTAAGCAAATTAATTGAATTAACATACACATGGAAATCGGAACCAAAAACAAAAACAAAAACAATTAGCGCCACACTATGGAAGCTGCCACAGCAACAGAAAAGCGAAATGTAGCAACAGAAAGAGAAGAAAGAGAGGCAGAGACAGAGAGGGAGATAGAAGCAGCAGCAGCAGCAATTGCGACGTCATTTAGCAACCAAGAGACTGATAAAGCGGCCATCACGATGAAGTGCGCCAACAACGGAAGCACTGACATAACTAAAACAACAACTGCAACAGCAACGAACACAACAAATACACTGCAATTGGAGGATGTGGTTGCATTTGTCATGCCAACAGTGGCAGCAAGCACCACACCACGCACCGCCAAATCGGGCATGCCACATGCCACCAAATCGGCTGGCAGCAGTCGCAGCAGCTCGCTAAGAAAACAGCGACGCCTCAATGTTGATGCTGTTGGTGGTGCAACCAGTGGTGCTGCTGGTGTTGGTGGTGTTCAGCAGAGCAACAAAAAGGCCAGCAGCAACGATATGAAAACATCGCAATCGATGACCTCACTGCCGGCGGATGAGCTGCAGCAGGAACGGCGAGATGTCATCCAGGCCAAGCTGCATCTGGAGCGACCCTACAACAGCCTCAAGGTAAGGTGGTGCCGGTGGTGCACTTGCAACACTTGCAACAACAATCTTGCCCGTGGGTAGCGCATAAATTTGCAATTGAGAGTTGAATTTTTTTCACTCCCTGCGTTCCACACGCTAACAAGTGGAGCTGGTCTCGAAATGGGAGGGGGTCCGGGGTTCGGGGTTCGAGCCATTGCTCGATTCATGGCCATGTCGCCATGGCGGCACAAAATGACTTAAATGACAAGCTGCCGTTAGAATATGAATTCTTGATCTGGTTCTTGTCCTCAGTTTCTGGGCAGCGCCAGCGGAAATTGCTTTAATAAATTATTAATAAATTTAAATTTCGCTATTAGCATGCTATCATAACGGTTTACAAATTTTCAACATGTTTCACATGCCACACTCCGTTCCACTTAATTAGTCAGCGCCGAAAATTTAAAAAATAAAAAAACTGAACGTGAGTTTTCATGTTTGCTATTATAAATAGCGACGTGATATATTTATAAAAATAAATATCTTTCAATAAAGCGGTATTAATTTCCGAGAAGATTTAAATGAAATAAATAACGTAAACAATAAGTAAAACTATAAAAAAAGTTAAATTAAATAAGTCCAAGAAAACATATTTAAAAGATTTAATTTTTCGTAAGAATTTAAAGATTATTTTAATTATTGTAACTGACATAGAATATAAAAACTCTTAAATGTAATAATATTTTATGATTTATAATTTTTCAGTCAAATTTCATGTTAGGTTTGAAATCCTTTTGTTAGCGAATTATAAAATCAAAATGAGGGTAAATGGAACAAGAGGAACCCAAATTAATTGCATTGAATATACAGTCAAAAACTCTACATAAATTAATTATTTATGCACTACAATTTTTATTGCTACTTCCGTCCATTTGGCAAACAAAAAATCTCATGTTCCACATCCAAATGTTTCATTAATTGATCAGTTATTTCGCAATATGACACCTCAGATTTATCGATTGTTTTCACATTCTTGGTCAATTCGCAGCTGCTGCTACCGAAAACTGGATGCCAATTGTGTGATTTCATGTTAAGTTTTAACAAACTGAATTGTCAGCGATTGCGAACGAGTCTGCGCTGATTATTCGCCAGAAATCCGAGTCATTCAGATGGTGGCGTGGCGGTGGGCGGGCAATGGACCCCACCTGGGGCAGCGGCTGCTGCTGCTACCGCTTATAATTTTTTTATTAATTACTCATGGCGCCGTCATTCAATCAAATTATCAATTTGCGACTTTGTTGCTATTTCTTGTTTGCGGCATTGTTTGCGCATTACGAACCTGTGTAAATAAGAAATTTTCTTTAGTTGTTGCCAGAGTTGAGCTAACAAATAAAAATTCATTAATTAATTGTGCGCGCTTTGCAATTTGGAGCGCTGTCAACCGGTTTGGGTGGGGGATATGATCCATAGATGGTTAAGCATATTATCGCAACCATATTTGGCAGCTCAAATTACTTATTTATTAACAACTTCCCTCTCTTTCTATCTTTTCAGAAAAACGCACAGAGCAGTAGCAACAAGTGCTCCACCAGCAGCAACAACAACAGCAATAAAATGCACCGCTATTCGTGGGGCAGCGGCCACAGTCACAGCAGCTCCACCAGTTTGCACAGCAGCGCCACACTCGGCCTGGGCTCGTCGGGCAAAGACGACCTCTGGGCGGCCATACAGACAAACTACAATTATATTATGGACACAAACCTGCTCGATACGTGCAAAGAGGCACGGTTTGAGATTGAGGAGGCGCAGCCTACATCACGCGAGTCTAAATTTACAGGCAGTCAAATGCACGTGAGTACAGCTAGAGCGCCAACTAGCGTTGGGTAGAGACATGTTTGTTCACAACATTTCATTGCATACTTTTGGCTGCTTATGAAAAACCAGTAATTTTTTATCCAAGTTATAAACTCATTCATTCTAAATATCTAAATATTGCCCACATCTATTTAGCCAAGTTGCACACCCAATTGTTCTATTGGTTGTGTATTAATTACTACAGTGAAATATTTATTCTTTTACTGGTTTTCAGATTCTGGATGAAACTCAGCGTCAGGAGGGTCTGTGCGAAGATCCCAAGGAGCTTCGTCGCTGGCTACGCGACATGGAAAACAAACTGGAAAATGCGCCAACTATTTCGGAATTAACTTTGTATTGTAATTCGGAGTTGCAGCGCCATCTAGCAGTACACTCGGTAAGTGTTAAACTGAAAATACAAATTTATGTAGCATAAGCAAAGGCGCAAATGTTGCTGCAACATGCGTAAGGCAGCAGCATGAGGCTAACAGTTAAGAGACATTGTTGCCCAAAAAATGAATAATGAAATTAAATGAAATCGATTATAAAAATATTCAGTTTTCAAATATATGAATAGCTTAAATGTAATCCTTTCTCTTTATATCCCTTTTTAAGCTCTCTTTCATTCCAAACTCAACACATTTTCCCAAGCAATAAACACTTCTACAGTTAGCTGTCGCTTTATTTGAAAACCATAAATTACACTTTCAAAGAGTAAAAACGAAAATAGAAAAAAAAACCTTTAAAGATATATAACGATGATAACAAGCTTTAAAACCAGACCCCAAACAAATAGAAAAAAATATATAAAAAAAATTGAGATACTAATCGTAGGTAAAAGTGTAACGAAGTGAACAGAAAAATTACACGCATTTCAGTTTTCTTTTCATTTGCAATGACTTTGACTTTATATATCTCTCATATTATTATATTTTTCGTCTTCCGTCAGTGCGTGCAACAAAAAGGAAAAAAAAAATAACTGCAGCCACTTGCTAAAGTTGCCGCCTATTGAAAAGCCAACAAGTATCTGAGAGATTGTGTAACTGAGAAATACAAATCGAGGGGGGAAAGAAATTCAAACTGAGCAGCTTGTTTGGGGCAGCTCTTAAACAAAACTCAGACAATGTTCCCTTGTTTTCATTTTCATTTGTGTTACGAAAATTTATTGTACTAAAAGTGAAAATTGCTTGCAAGAAAATCAAAAGTGTTAACACCAATGAAAAAAAAAAAAGTGGGGGCCAATTGCAACCGCTGTTGTTGTTGTTGTAATTGTAGCTATTGTTGTCTGTCTGTCTGTCTGTCTCACTGATAACCTCAAACCTCAGCTCAGCCTGCAGAAGTGGACGACACTGTAATTGGCGGCCGTTGCTTGCAACACCTTCGCTTAGTCTGCAAATGTTGCCTAAAGATTTGTTTAATGTGTGCCTTTTTTTTGAACAGGAGGGGGATTATTATCTAGCTGCACAACATATTTCTGTGTGTGTGTGTGTATGTGTGTGTGTGCGTGGCTCTGGGCTCGAAATTATGCAATGAAAATGCCTGTGAACATTTATTTGACTTATTTTTTGGGGGGAAACCACAAATCTAAGACGGAAGAGTCGCTTAGCCTTTGGGCTCTGGCTTAAATCATTGCATTTGGCCAATTGAACATGACCATGACAGCTTCAGACAGCTGGCTGGATAATGGATAATGGCACGTGAGTGTGTGTGTGGGTGTTATATAAGACAACTGAAAACAACAGAATTTCACTAAATTTATTAAATTTATATGTGAACAAGCGAGAGTTTTTCGCGAAAAATCAGCTGAAATTCCCAGTTTGCTGATCTAAATTTTCTATATCGTCAACTTTTGGAAATATTGAACAAATTCTTTTTGTTGAAATTATCTTTTATTCTATATAATTTATATTTTTCTATTCGAATGGATTTTTGTATAAATATGCTTTTATTCTATTAAATTTGATTTCTATCCGAATGGACTTTAGTAGAATATAGCTATTATTCTATATAATTTGCTATAATATGATTCTTATTACGCGTTAGTTCTCTGATGTCTATTTAAGGGTAAAAAGTTACAAACAAGTTAAAATTTAATATACAAAATATTATTTTTTATTTTTAAGTTTTCCACTAAAAATATTTTTCATGTTGTTTTATTTACATTTTTGCTTTTGCTCTCTCGCTAATTGAACATTCCATTTATGTATGCTCCATGGAATTTGCCTGCTTGATCTTTTTTCCCACCAACAATTCACCTCCTGCTCTACTCTCTTCTCCTCTCCTCTCCTCTCCTCTCCTCTCCTCTCCTCTCCTCTCCTCTCCTCTCCTCTCCTCTCCTCTCTCACCCACGCCCATTATGAGCCATGTATATTGTGATTCCCCCCCGCAGCTATCGGTATTCGCGGGCCACGAGCCAAATGAAAGTAAACAGCAGACAAAAAACAAAAAAAAAAGAAAAGGAAAACAAACAAAAAAAGTAACAATAACAGAATTTCAAAAAAAAAATAACAAGGTGAACTGTTGGCCAAAAAGCGCAATCAGCTTCCTTGCTGCAATCGCCTCCGTTTTGGCCCACTGATTTACGACAATTGTTTTGTCACGTCGTCGTTTGGGGAGTTCGAGTTGGAGACGGGGGCGGGGGCGGAATGTGTGGCACTGTCAACGGCAGCCGAAATGTCAATTGCCCGAAAATGGTTAAACATATTTTCAATAAGTTGTTAGGCGTTTGTCTCTCTGTCGATTGTTTGGCAGGCGGCACGCAGTCGCAATCCGCCGCCCACTTTCCCCTCCCTTCCCTCTCTCCCCTCCCTCGAATTGCAGTTGTCAATGCGGAGGATGCATTCATTTTGGCCGCCAGTGGCAAATGGAAAGGCAGAGAGAAAAACAAAAACCAAAATTTGTCAGCCAGCGGCCGCTCGGATGAATGTCAGACGAATTCATGGCTCGGTCGGAGGATGAGCTCCCTCCCGCCCAACTCCCCTCAAATTGGATGCTGACCAGCTGCTGATCCCATAACAAGCACACTCGAGTGGGGATCGGGCGACGCCTCTTGGGTAAAACTAACTGCAAATGCGCGCACTTTCCAAATATTAATTGAAATCTTTGCCACGGTTCGTTCTGATTGCGGCAGCGAAGCGTAAACAATCATGTTGCATGCCGCATGCCGCATGCGGCTGCTTAACAAGGATGTCTCTGTTGCGGTGTAGGCCCAAAAATGGCATTATCACTCGTAACAATCTATTGGCGTTAGAATTGCCTGACTGAAAGTTACCCTGTGAAAAGTTGTAGCTAAAGTTGAGACAAAAATTTCATAAAAATTTTGTGAAAATATTTGATTAAGTTTTAGTATTCATTTTTTTGAGATAATCTTAAATTTTTAATAAAAAAAAACAGTATCTGTAATCTAGAGATATTAAAAACTCAAAACTTCGAAGTGTTGATGCTAATTTTTATATATTTTATATTTTAATCAATAATTGTATTTCTGATAAGTATATTTAAGCTAAAGAATAAAGAACGCTACATATTTTCATACGTTAGTCCAATAGTTCAGATATCGAATATATAATATAGCACAAATGCGTATAATATTTCACGTTAGCTTGCGACTTGTAGAAATTTAAAAGCTGTTAACAATACACGCAAAAGCGTTGGACCCCTCCATGCGATTCTCAAGAATTCAAGTAAGGCTTGCAGACTTTTGGTATTTTCAGTGTGTTATTTAAAAGTTATATTTGAAAAATTGTGTTACATTCGCTCCTGTTTACGCATTCTCTCATTCTTACTCTCGCATTCTCTCATTCTTACTCTCGGATTCTCTCATTCTTACTCTCGCATTCTCTCTCTTTCTCTGTCTCTCTCTCTCTCTGTCTCTATCTTATCATTTTTTCAGTTTCTCCCATACTTTCTCTTATATTTTCTTTCTCATACTTACTCTCTCTCTTCGTCTCTCTCTCTCTTCCTCTCTCTTTCTCTCTCTATCTTCCCCTCTCTCTCTCTCTGTTTCTCTCTCTCTCTCCCTCCCACTGCCCTCACTCTCTCCTTCTCACTCTTTCCCTCTCTCCCTCTCTATTTTCTGCTCTTAATATTTACAGGGTATAGCGGAACAAAACACTCGTTAAGTCTCTTAGTCTCCAGCTACATGTAAAAAAGTGAAGGTGGCGCAATTTGGTTTGCCGGGATTAGCCAAAAGCTGCGGCCATAACCGAAAAGCTATAACCTAATGACAATGACAATTGATTATGCGGGTTGTGTTTTGGGCTTCGCGGGCAGCGATCGCCAGTTTTTGGGGCGCCCAGGAAATGCTCGAGTTTGTCGCTAGTTTAGCTTTATGGCGGCCATAACTTAAAGTTGCCGCCAATTCGATTTGAATCGTTTTGTTTTTCTTTTTTTCATTTTGTATTTTGTATTTTTTTTGGTTGTTGTTGCCAGTTGTGTTTGACCAATTCTACCCACTGACCATTGTTGCTGCTGCTGCTGCTGCTGTTGTCGATGTCCTCCATTATTGCGGCGCAATCTCTGCTCGATTTGCATAACAATTGCTGGAGTGGACCTTTCGCCCAATAAGTTACAGTGGCTCCATTGGCCACCAGTTGTCGCCCGCCGGTGGTTGCCATGTGCTCCAGCTCACAGCTGACCAATAAAACATTACCGAATTAGCTGCTAAATCTCCGTTTGCCAGATTTGATGCACTTTCGAGTGGGGTCTCAGTTACTTTTTTGGCCCAGCAAATGAACCTTAAAATAAACTTTCCATTTAAAGTTTTTCATAATTTTTTTGTAACTTGCAGCAGCGATTGTTGTTCACATATTAACTAAATAAACAAAAAAAAAAAAATAGTGTAACGAATTCAACCGATTTATTTTTAGCTAATCATGAACAACTTTATTGGGGATACGAGTTTTTGTGCTCAGTTTATTGCTCAAGCGCCTTAAATTGCCCTAATAAAGTAGTTTTTTTTAATGCTTGGTGATATTTGCCAATCTACAAATGAGTATTTCATTGTAGTTAAGCTAGGCAATATAATATGTTATAAGTTGGTAACCCTAACGGTTAGTGGTCAGCTTGCTGCTAATTACTCTAGCCTGGCAATCATAAAACTAGCCCTGATTTCTTACTTTTTTTTACTCATAAATTATGTATATTAATAGCGTTTGTGTGGCAACCTTAAAATATGTTTCAATTTACTTTTTATTGTGGTTAAAAAGGGTTTGGTCACCTTAGAGTTGGTTATTTGTGTTATCGATATTATTTATTGATTAATGCTTATCGATTGGACAAAAGCTGGTCACCTTAAATTGAAATGCACAAAAGTAAACGTAAGAGAATCGTTAAAAAATTAACAGTATAATTAATTAGTTTACTATTGATATATTCTGTGTTTGCCTGACAATCCTAAACTGTTATTATCTACTTAACACTTACTCTAAATGCGTATTTATTCAAATATTTTTTTAACAATCGAATCAAAATCGCACTTTCATCAAATTTATGAAAATAATTCAATGCGGATTTGCACTTTTATCAACGATAAGAAAACAAATCTTGACAACCCAATCGAAATTGGGTATCGAGACGAAAAACCTTTCTCCCGACTGCCGGCGAAAAACTTGACATTGTTTGTTGGCAACACGCCCACAACTCATAAGAGAATCTCATCAGGGCATGATTGAGCATCGAATTTGGGGAGCGGAGTGCGAAAGAGAGAGGCTGATATTCAATTTTAATAGAGTTTCACTTTTTGCTATTGTTAATCGCATAGCTGTTATTACAATTTTTTTTCCTTTCGTGATTTAAATTAACAATTAAAGTCGATAATTAACAAAATGAAAACATGAAAATAAAAAAAAACAAGGCGGCAACACCCCTAAAAAAACATAACAAAAATAACAACAATTTATCAAAGTTACCGACAATTTTCATGAGCAATATATCAGCTGTGATGTGGCCATAACAATGCAGACTTCAGCTTCATTTCTAACATCAACTTCGAATCCAATAACAAATGCGATGACGACAACGAGGCAGAAAATGAAGTCATTACCACAGACAACAAAGCCAAAGCCCCCAGCCGAATAAACCCGACCAAACCCAACAGAAACAACAGCAACAGTTGATGAGGCTGAGGTTGAAAATTCAAACTCAAACTCAAACCACGTCATATGCGAGAGCAGATCAAAACGATTTCGTCATCGGGCAACGGTCCCATAGCATATTTTTTTCTTTTTTTTACAATTGAAGTCAAAGTCAAATAAAATTTATGACTGCCATAATTACATTTTACTAGCTGGCCCCCTCAAAGCAAAAAAAAAAGCAAAAAACCAAAAGAAGGCAACCGCAATCGAAATATTTCAACTAAATTTAAAAACTCTAATCGATAAATGCATTTTGAGGAAGTCGTAAGCCACACTATTTTAACTAAATTTCAAACTGTAACTGAAACTGAAACCCAATTCCAATGCCAATAAAATGCATGAAAATTAAGAAGAAAAAGCTTACCATAAATCTTGGCAATAAAATGCAATGGCCCAAACCTGAAAATGAGCCCAAAAAATCAAAAGTAAACTCTCCCAAACATAAAACTCACTTTCGGAGCACAATTTATTTTGATATCGTTTCGTTTTCGATTTTTAAATACCCTGTTCCCAGTGATAATGCGTTAATATTGTAGTGTTGGGCGTATATATGTAACAGTTAGACAAAGAGATTTTATCCAAAATATCACGTTTATCCAAAATAAATGTCAATTGCCGGCCCCAAATTTATATGCATATGTCAAAGACCTTAGCGGCCTAGAATTTTAAATTTATGAACTAATGAAGTATATTTCATTAACGTTCTTGTTGTATAATAATCGATAACTATTTAAGAATCGATAAATATCAGGGAAATTAAAAGAGCTTGAGACTGAAAATTTTGGGCAATTAGGTTTTCGCATGACATCTACGCAAAGTATCGTTAAAATCAATGATTTATCGATATGTTCGATATATTTCGATACATTAATTTTCAGGCTCGATCAGTTTTTATTTTTTTATAGAATGTTACCAATCGACATAATATATTAATTTTTAATATCACCTCATTCTTTTAAAGTATAGCCCTGATTTACTGAAATTTGAATACCAAAATATTTAAAAATTTAATCAATAATAAATTTTTCAAAATTTAAAGCAAAGTATAGAAGCAATAATAATTTCGCTTGGTACGGGGTAAGTGCTAGTCGCGCAGGCTTCACTAGAGCACTCTTGTTCGTTTCGTTTTCAATTTTTCGCCAATGAAAATTTTATGTTCATTGGCCCGCCATTTGCCCCACCGCCCACCGTCCACCGTCCGTCTGAAACAATGAAAAATGCGGGTAGGTTTGGAGCGAATCGTTCAGGTTGATCATTAGCAGCGAGCTTTGGGGAAAAGGGAAAGGCGGATGGTTTGGTTGGAGCCGCGTCTGGAGACGTTTAAACACTGCCGAGTGTCGCCATTTAATTGGCTCAGATTCAAGACGCGACTTGGATGAGTGCCAATTGGTTAGCCAGGTTAGTTAGAGGAGGAGGAGGAGGGGGGCAGGTGGGTGCTGGGGTGCAGGGTAAGCAGTTAGTGCCTTGAGCTTGCGTTTTATCTCTTTTTTTTTTGTTTTTTGTATTTTTGCTGATTAATGAAGACAATATTTTGTTTTTCGCCACCTTGTTAACGACTTTATGTTGCGCATTTTTCCTTATTTTTTTTTTTTTGCAAATGACTGCGGAGAAAATTAAATTTATGAAATAGCCCATAAAATGATAGGAAAAAATTTACCGAATAAAAAGCATTCAAGGAATGACGACGTTGTTACGGTGGGAGCTGATGATGCGGCAGTTGCAGCTGCTGATGAGCGTGTTAGGGTTATAAATGTTGCCAGATTTGATATATTGCATAGCACTCGAAAGCCGTTAAAGCCAAACAGCTAACATAGAAAGTCGGTTGGGAAAACTCTTAAAAAATTAACCCACAAAATGAGTAATTTTAATGTGAGTGCGCGCAGAACGTTGTGACTTTGTAATGTAGAAAAGTAATGAGTATTCTATTTGCTGCTAATTTGAAGGTATTCACTTTATGTGTTGAATAAAAGAATATTTAATTTTGAGGAAAATAAACTTCAAATGCTTAGCTCCCAATAATTTAATTATGTGCTTAAATAACGAAATTATACAAAAAAAAAAAATAATAATAATAATAGATTTACTTTAATAATTTTTATTCCATATATTAAATATCTGATTCATTTTACTCTGATGGCAAATGTTAACCGAGATTATATAATATTTAAATTTATAGGGTATAATAATTGAGGTACACATTTGTTTCTCAACTGTCCATCCAAAATACTTTCAACTTTATTGTAGCAACAGGGTATTTGAAAGCTGACACACATTTAAGTTGGTAAAAAATAATATTTACAATACTGAAAGGCCTAATGCCTGACTATTATGACTCCCTCTCTATGGCCACAGGGTATATAAAATCTGGCACACATTTTTAAATCAAATATTTGTATAGCGTTTGGTTTTGGCTGCATTCGAACGTTAACTGATAAAAGCCAAATGGAATTGCGCTCCAGGCACAAACAGCGCACAGACTGAAAAGATGTCCGTCCGTCCGTTGACTCCCGATTGGCATTAGCCAAAAGATGCAACTAAGTTCTGTGGCTGGCACGGGCACTGGCCAAGTATAAACCATTTTGAGACTGTTGAGAATTGCGCACGCATCGGTTGTGAGAGCTGCCAACTGATTGCAAATTGATTAATGCCGTCTTGAAACGGTAGTTGATCAATTTCAATGCGAATCCGCATTGGATCACGCGCACTTCCTGCTCTACCTGGGCCCAATTGACCCACATTGCTTGCCCCCGTCTTCCCTTGTCTTGGCCTGGCCTGGTCTTAAACAAATTTATGGGCTTCGCTTGGTCCCAGAATTGTTAACAACAATTTAAGCGAGGTCTGCCTGAAGACCGCGATATGGGCTTCTCCCGGCAACGCTGCGCAGCTCTCAAATCGTATACCCTTGGTAAGGGTATTTGAATTTTGTTATGAACCATGTAACGCGTATGCAATAAAATTTGTTTCTTAAAAGATACTTCAAACAAAAACATTTTTAGATACGCTTTGCAAAAATAATTTTTTTTCGGAAAAATTTAATTGTCAAAATTTTTGAGGCTTAGCTCTATAAACAACTACATTGTATTATTAAAAACAGAGTATAGCCTAGCTAGGATAGTCACTATTCGTCGACTTGTAAATTTGCTGCCTTCTTGTCTTAGCTAAGTGTATTTTATTGTCTGACGTTGCCAATTGTTGTTGTTGATTGTTGCTTGTTGTTGTTGTTGTTGGTTGTTGGTTGTTGGCTTGTTAACGCTTTTTATTGCCTCTTCTATTTGGCGTTTTGCTAGCGTTTTTTTTTCGGCTAGCTGCTTTATAAGTCTATTTGTCGTGGTCGCTCTATGCAGATGTATCTGTCAGATACATTCATTAGCCTGCTTTGCAGTTACACTACCAGCTGATTTATACCCATTTGGCCACATAATCTTGGCCAGTATTCGTATTTAGACATTTCCTATGTTGTCGCCCCCTCACCTCACTTCACTTCGCCTGCTTTCAGTTTACTTTATTTTTGCACACTTGCCTGAATTGTTTTTGGGTTAATTAAAATAACCAGGCAAATGAGCAGTTAGTTAGCGGGGTGCGAGGGGGGCCAGTGGGTCAGCTGCATCACGACGTGTGAACACGGCGAGGCAAATTAAAACTACAAGCAACAACGAGGCAACAACAACAACAACAACAACAACCTCATCTCGTTATGACTATGAATATGCAATGGGTCTATGATCACAGAGACGATGACGATCAAGCTTACGTTGATGATGATCAGATCTAACACTCGGGTTGGGCAATTGCCAGCCTGCCAACCGTCCTTCTGTCCGCTTGGCCAGATCGGGTGCATCCATTTTCATTGTTGTTGTTGTTGTTGTTGGTGGGGCGCGCCTGTGCAATTAGTTTGAGCCCTCTGCAGCTGGCGTTTCAGCAATTTTGGCACGTTATCAAAGCGCAGAAAAACAAGTTTTCCACACCCAATACCCAAGTTTATTCTGCTGGGCTTGTTCTTTAAACCATTCTTGTTACAGTGTAAGAAAATAATTGATTCAAATAATAGTAAAACCAAATTGGGTTTAATACAGTTTTAACTTAATCAAGTTCTAAGCGCAATTTGTGTTATATATTTTTTTTTTGGTTTATTTTGTAATTCTTTGAAAGGTGTTTGAAAATTTGATAGCAAAAATTGTATTATACAAAGATCAGCTATATATAATTTTTATTTAAATTATTAGTGTTGATCCGGTATTAATAAATTCCCTTATAGCTTAAAACTAGCTGATTTTATGATTAAGTGTTTTAGGATACTTATACCCTTGATAATACAATTCGTATTTATTATAAATAAATCCAATATAGAAGTATTTTTGACCGCTAAAAATTAGTCGATTCTAGCTTAAAACTATCCAGATTTAAGCTTAAAACTATCCAGATTTAAGTTTAAATTTAAATTTAGGTTAAAATTTATTAAAATCTCGTTTTAGGCTTAGATTAAAATCTCGTTTTAATTTGACCAAAAAAAATTAAAATATGTTTTAAAATCCTTAATAATTATTTTATATACATTTTAATTAATTGTTTGTTTTTCTCAGTGTACTTATGACATCTTCTCTATTAAAACTTTTGCCGCTGTTTTACGTTGCTCTGCTTTGCTTTTGCGCTTTGTCTCTTGTTTCGTGATTGTTTTAGCAAACATCGTCGAGTGGCAGTTTGTTCTATTCTCGTTGTTAACTTGGCCCGAACTAAACTGGTTGTCAACTGGCAGCGGCCTCATCATCAAATAAGGGAAAACTTGTCGACTCTCTGTCGCAACGTTTCCTTTGCTCGCTTCTTGGAAATGCATGGCAGAATGAACAAAAAAGAATCTCTTGCATTTCCTTGGGAAATATTTGTGGCATTTGTCTTTGATTTGATTTGATTCGCAGTTCGCAATTCGCAATTCGCAATTGCAACTGCGATTCTTCCTGCTCCGGTTAACGTTCAGTGGCACTTTTTCCATGTTTCCATTTTGTTTTGTATGTGATCTACTTTGCTTGGGGTCTCCACTCGGTTTGGCCAGAGAGCTAAAAACTACAACATAACCAGGAGGCCAGCTGTGCGGAGGAGGAGGAAGAGGAGAAGAAGGCGACGTTGGCTGCCACAAATCGTTGCAGGAAATCCGATTTGTGGTAAAAGTTGTTGCACTAAGCAAACTTGGCAACCAGGCGACATTTTGTGCGGCTTCTTGGTGTGAAATCTAAGCAAGTTATGTTAGCCACATTGTGGGTGGTGCAGCGGTGCGGCGGTGCGCTGCTTAAACCTAATGTTAATCGACAGCTTATATAACAGGGGTCAATGCATTCGTTTATCTCGTTATTGGCAAAAGAAAGGCAAACGAAATAAGTAGCCATATTTAAAGTGTGAGAAAGTTTATAAATTTTATTCTTAAAGTTAGTTTTATTTTTATTTTTATTTGATTATTTGTAAGACATCTTGACGTTTTTTTTTAATCTATAAATATTTTTATTTATTCAACAGCCATTTAAACTATTGTCTCCCAGAAGACCAAACTTATAAAACTAAATACAATGGTTTAAAAATCATAAATAATCTTCGTTAAAAAAATATAGCATTTAAAATAGACTCTTCTTTCTTAATGCTTTTTCAACTCTTGTATCTTAATACAAGTAGAAGATACCACAAATCGATAATCATTTGGTCTGTCATTTGCATCGTTTAGCAATAATCATAACAAGATATTCAGATAAAACGCACCATTTGTTAGCTTAGCACTCGAGACGAGAGTTGATTCATTAATCATTCACTTGTCTGCTCTTGGAAATCAATAGCTTCGCTCTGAGGATCTTAGCCCCAAGTGCAAGTTCAAGTCGTCTTCGGCTACGAAAAGATCTTTTAGTTTTGCTATAAAAACTATTATTATGCATAAGTATTGCAAGTGCGCACCTCCCTCCCCCTACCCACCGATCTCTTTGCTTTAAGCCTGGCCGAGTGGGTGGCTGTAAAACTGCCGTTATGCGCAGCTGCATAAGTTGACTTCAACTGGCGTCGCCGGATTTGGATTTGGCACCGAAAACGATGCGTGGGTGGCCTGCAGACTGCACCACTGCACCACTAGTTGCACCACTCGCTCAAGCTGCAGTCTGTGAAGCAGTGGCTCATCATACCCGCTCTGCTGCTGCTGCTGATGTTGATGCTGCTGCTGCTTCATTAACACTCGCAATATTCCGCCGGATACGCTCCCATCCTCATACAACTGCAATTTGCGCTCATTATATACCCTTTAGCCACAAGAAAGGAGTAAATAAGGATATATGCAGTTGTGCCATATGCAAAGAGAATAAAGTATCTCAAATACATATTTATTTTGTGTCTAAATGTCTCTACAGTAGGCAAGATTTGAGTGTTTTTTTTTTTTTTTCAAAATTCCCTTTTACTTGCTTAAAATCGATAATTAGTCAAATTTAGCTTTACTTCTCGAGAAAGAATAATATTTCGCTAAATATATTCACATTAAAAAACTCTATCTGTAAACCCGGAAACTTTAAGACGTTTAATTACAAAATGTATGTTTGGCCAATGAAAGTGGATACAGGATATCTTTAGGTCGGGCTGGTTGCACTTATATTACAGATTGAATTTACCTTATTTAAAATCTAGTACAGGGTATTCTCTAATCAGCCATTCTCTGATCTGTTTAGTTGGCTGGCCAAGATTCTGTGCTTCGATTAAAGCTCGCATCTGGCTGCAACATTTCACACCTTGACGACGACGACGATGTTGAGGATTAAGGAAGAGTGGAGGGGGAACTGAGGTTTCACTTCTCTCTCGAAGTGGAGGAGCCTCCGCTCATAAATCATCGCCCAGGCGACTGTGGGCGTGGGCCAGCGTCCATTAGAAGCTTACGCAGGCGCAGCTGTCGCAGTTTCAACACGAATCCGAATCCGAATACCCCTCCGCCCCACCCCACCCCACCTTACCTGTTGCCCTCCTGCTGCAAGTTTCTCCCGACTCATTGTCAGCTGCAGCAGTCGGCAGAGATTTGTTGGAGTTGTGTCGAGTGATTTGCTATTTTCATATTGTTCCAGATTAACGTTTTGTTTGCCACTTGATTGTTGCTGTTGTTGTTGCTGTCGGAGATTGGCCAGAGTCTTAATGGAGCACTGGGTCAGCAGCAGCAGCAACAACAACAACAAAAACAACAACATCAACAGCAGAAAATGCACTCAACTGTGCAAATTCTATGAAAATTGTTTATTGTTCAGTGATTGAAATCAATTTGGCGTGCGAAATGTTAGCGCAAAACTCTTTTGACCAAGCGATCAGCAAACGGATCAGCGATCAAAGTAAACTCTCAATGAGATCTCAACGAGATCTCCATGTCAAGATCTTGTAAATCATTTTGCAGTTCAAAAGTTCACAGTTTAAGCGCACTCAACTAAAATTTTGCTTAGTTATGGGAACAAATTTAGGGCGTCAGCTTTTTGCCAAATTTAGAAAGGCAGTGGTTCAAACAAGGCAGAAATGTTTCAATAAAGTATGTTTAATATACTTATTAAAAATGTTATCGAATATGAAAATCGGTTGAGTTTTGACAAAAAGTATAAAAAACAACAATTAACCTGATTGAGAAAAACTTTTACTTGTAAAATATCCGTAGCTCCCTTACTTTAAGCTCCCATAACTTTGTCAAAACTGAACCGATTTTCATGTTTGATACCATTTTAATCATTATTTGTCCTTCAAATTAATTCTATATTTGAGTTTTTTACAATTTTGAAAAAAAAAATTTTTTTTGGATTTTGTTTTGTTTTTATCCAAGGGTCTCCCCTTATTCATTTTCAAAAAAAAAAAAATTTGCAAAATTTTAAAATTGCGAGTTTGCATTTTAAATTGATTTTGTTGGCCACAAATAGTATAAAAAACAACATTTAACATGATTCTGAAAGAGTAAAATTTTTGGTCAAAAATCATGTTAAAATTGAGAAAAATTTGGACATGTAAAGCTCTCGGACCCAAAAGTTTCATATTTGAAACACCCATATATTTGTCAAAACTGGACCGATTTTCATGTTTGATGGCATTTTGGTCACGATTTTTCATTTAGATCGACTCTACATTTAAAATCAATGCATTTAAAAAAAAAATTTTTTTTTGAAATTTTTGGTAAAAAATCATGTTTGAAAGCGTCACATATCCAAATTTTTCTACATTTTTGGCATGATTTTTGACAAAAAATTTAACCACCGTACAATCAAGTTAAATGATATTTTTTATAATATTTGTGGCCAGCAAAATTGATTAGAAATGCAAACTTATATTTTAAAATTTTGAATTTTTTTTTTTTTTAAATGAGTAAGGGGAAACCCTTGGAAAAAAGTCAAAAATATATAAAAAAATAATTTTTTTAATTTGCTCAAAAATTTGAATGAAGAATTAAAGAAGATGAAAATACGATTCTATTTTATTAATTCCTAAATTATTAAACATAAATCGTAAAATATGCCAAGCAAAAATGTGATTTAATAAACTTTTTGTGCCGTTAAGTGCAAGGAACTAAAAATTTAAAGGAAATCAAAGCGAATATTATTTCAGCTGCTGCGTTTTATCGAATACAGAAGGCCTTGTTGCACTCAGTGTTGATTTGTGTTTATGGGCGGCATTTACGTTAACTGTACTATTATAGAATGGTAAATGCAATTTCGCACTTTATGGGGTATAGACTGTAATTTCTCGTTGAGTTTATTGGCCAATCGCCACATTCTTTTGGACTTTTGATCCAGATATTATGCAATTCGTGTGGCGCTCTTAAGAGCATACTCATTATCGAATTACAATCGGGGGCTGACTGCGTGATGCTGTTGCTGCTGCTGCAGTTGCTGTTGCTGCTGCTTGTTCGTTTTCTAATAGCCAAGTTGTTGGCCAGGTTCGATTCTGGCTGCCTTTCATCTATTTGGCTGTGGCCATAACTTTCCAACCACGCAACACGCGGTTGTTGCTGTTGCTGCTGCGGTTTGATTATTATTTTTATTGCTCGACTGCGGAGCGCATCGACAGCAATTGCCAAGATTGCGTCCTCCAGCAGCTGCTGTAAATGTTGCTCTTCCCCCTCCTCTTGCTCCTTCTCCTTCTACTCCTCAATTTGCTGTTGGCATTTTGTGTTCATGTTTTTTATCTGTTGACTGTTTTGCTCCTGTGGCCAGCACACGAGGAACATGCGGAAAATTGTTGCACACACACAGGCTGCCTAAGCTGATGCCTTGAAATGGAAAACTTTACGACAGTGCAACGCATGCGTTCTTATCACTTGTCGCATCTTTTACAGTTGAGAACTTGAAAGTTGTGTTGATCTGTGTTTTATTTTTTGCTGTTTTTCTACTGCAGGCAATTCACTTTTCTATTTATCATGCGAGTGGAAAATGGGAAATTAAAGTTATTGTCTTTGGCAGAGAGACAAAAAGAAAGCAAACAAATAGAAAACTGGCGCAGCTGAAAAAGCCTTGGAAAGTGAACTGAACAGAAGAAGAAGAAGCTGTAGAAACTGCAATAACAGCAGCAGCTGCAATTGTCATGGGAATATGAGAATCAACTAAAACAGTTTTTATTTGCTGCTTAAATACAATTGCAGATATAATAATATTAAGAACGGTGATATAGGGGATATATAATATAGGAGTTCGGGATTCATTAATTTATGCTGAATATACTATATACATTTTTAAACTTTGAATGAAATGAAAGAAGTCTCATAAAGCTTCTAACTACTGAAGGTAATTGCGATTATCTTGTTATAAAAAAATATTCGATATAAATCGTTTTATATAAAATCCAATTCGATCTATAATTTTTTAAACTCATTTTTTCTGCATTTCTATTTTTTTTTATACACATAAACTTTTTATAGATATTTAAAATAATTATATTCATCGGCTTAAAGTTCTCTCCTTTTATGCCTCACCTACATCTCATAAAAATGTCATAAAAATTCGCCACACAATTAGCCAAAGAATCAACTACCGTATTGGCCAACTCAGTTAACTGGCAGCTGGCAGCTGCTCCCTGGCCTGCGATGTTTTGATTGTCTGCGTGGGCGGGTGAAAGCAACAGCAACAACAAGAATAACAACAACAACAACTGCAGCAGCAGCAATAAACATCATTTGGCCAAACTGTTGAACTTGCAGTAACTGTTTTGGGTTGGCATCAATTAGAGCGGCTCTGCAACTGGGCCTAGACCTTGCCTGCTTGCGCTTGAAACTTCAATTAAACGCTGCCAGAAAATCGTGCATAGACAATATTTATCAATCACCATTATTCTAACTGTTTACTACGTTATGTGTTTATAAAGAAGCTGTTGTTGCTGCGATTTGAAACAAGCCAAGGAAATAAACTTGGCTAAAAACTCATAATAAACGCAAAGTTCAGGCGACGGTTCAGTAGAACGCGCGCAGTTATGGAGCGGATCAGAAGGCGGAGAGGCTGAAGGGGAGGGGCGCAATGAGGTGGCTGCCGCTTTGGTCGGTGCATGCCACAATGAACTCGCAACGTTTTTAACTGTTTTTCCACGCCGCCGTCGTCGTCTGTGTTTGCGATTTGTGAAAGCTTCTGCTGCTGCCGCTTCAGCTTCTGGCCGAGTAAAATGAGTTTGCGCTTCGGCTTTTTTGAGCCGCTTCTAGTTGCCGCCGCACTGTGGTCGTCACGGCTCACCGCTGCTAGTTGCTAGCTGCTATTTGCAACTTGGCCAACAAACAGTTCTGCAAACAATGCATAAATTGTGCGCGCAAAAAAAGGCCAAAGCGACATTTTAACCGACCCAAACACGAAAGTAGTTCAAACTCTCCCAACGATATGCAAATATAGACAAACAATTTTTTTTGTATATTTATTTATTTGTTTTTCGGTTTTTTTTTTTGCCAGTGCTGGCCACGCTTTTTGGAGCATTACTCTCTGCACGCCTACCTAATTAACTGTTAATATCTGAGCTGAGCTGAGACTGTCCGATTGTTTTAGTCAGAAAAAAACGTACAAAAAATGGTCCCAAATATCTAAAATTAATAAATCCAAAATATTAAAAACTCACAGATGCCAGTTAATTGCATTTCCCTGACTTGGTGACCAACAAATTCAGCTAAAATTTTTATTTTTATTTGATTAATAAATCAAAAAATTTACAAAATTCAGGAAGCTCAGTTTATCTGATTTTTTCTTCGAAATTTCCTTAATTTCTTTAGCTTAAAAATAATTGCTTAATAAAGCTAAAAAAAAAATAATTATCGAATATTTGGATATTTTAATTAGGACACATTTTAAGTTGAACTTTACCCCATTTTGTACAACAAAATTTGTTATGCAAAATATTCGCCTAATTATTATTTCATATGCTTAATTATTTTTCTCTCTCTATCTCTTAATTATGGTGTTAATTTTTGTTTTCTCTCCCTGTTTATTTCCAGGTAAGCAAAATATGTGGAACTGAAATCAACTTTTACCCACAGCTGATCTTTTCCGTTTACTCTTATTTTATTGCCACGTAAGTAGCACAAACATAAATCAGGCAACATCTGCTCAAGCGGAAGTAAGGGAGTGAGGGAGGGCGGGGGGTCAATCAAAAAGAGAGGTTGAGTGAGCGAGAGGGGGGAGGGGGCTACGGTTTGTGGAGCAGGCGGGCAACTTCAAAACGCTTTGATGATGTCAATATTATTATGCAAAACCCTTTAAAGCTTAATGTTTGGACAGCAGAAAAGGTAAAGAGAGAGAAAGAGAGCGCAGCAGTGAGGAAGTGAGGAGCAAAAAAGTGATGTAAACTAACAAATTGGTTTAGAAAGACAATCTTCTAATTTCTGAAAGTTATTTGTGTATTTAATTTTCGCAGATTTTATAAAAAAAGATTAAAATGTAGTCTATTAAGAAAGTTTAAAAACGCATATTGTTTTTTGTTAAATTTTTTTTTATAACTAAGAGTATTTAAAAAGAAGTTCGATTAAATTAAGCTTTCATTTCGCAACTCATCTATCCATTGGAACGTCTCAAAAGATCCCACAGGAGTAAATTAAAATTCAGCAAAAAAATTGAGATCTTTCACTATCATATTTATAAGTATTAATTATAAAGCTAAAATCATCTCAGTCCTCATGTTCAATCCAACGGTTTATGCGCTGCCCAGCCCAACTTTTTCGAATTTTAAAAATCTGCTTAACGCTGTAAACAATTTGTCTCGCAGCTTTGACAAATGCCCAAAGATTCATCAACGTTTTATGCGTTTTCCCTTTTCTTTTGGTCGATCAAGCCCTGATTTTATGGCGGCAAATTTGCCATAAACCTTTAGTTTTTGTTATTTTTGTTTTATATTTTGTTTATTTTTTTTTTTTCGAAATAATTTCACGCATTTTTCGTATAAATTAATGTGCTTTGGGGTCTTGGCTGATGTTTTAAGCTTTCAATGGCTATCAAATTTTGTGCAATGTTTTACAGTATAAATAATTGGGCTTGTTATGAAATTTACATAAATTTGATTACGATTTCGGGGGATGGGGGGTTCTACATTGGGGGGTACATCTTGTTGTTGTTGTTGAAGGGCTGCTGTTTTGACAGCTGCGACCCGTTCTCGGTTTTCTCTCAGTGTGTGTGTGTGTGTGCCGATCGTTTGTCAAATCTTGTATTTTTTTATGCTTTCTGGCCTTTATTTTTTTTTCGACATTGTCTTTCGCTTTGGCTGTCACCGCCCGCGGCTAGTCCGAATATTTTGTTGAGGTCCAATTTTGTATTTTGAAAATGATTTTATAGTTTGTGAAAATTAATCAAAACGTAAAATAATAATAATAAAAAATTAGCTGGGGCCTTGCATAACACTGCCTTTGTTTTGTTTATTTATATTCGCCTTAAATTTCTTTTGTTTGATGTGATTAATTTGCAAAGATAACAAGGGAGACTGACATTAAAAGATCATTAGTAAAGGTGTGCAGATTATGCAAAAGAGACCACAATATAGATAAGAAAATGCGTTGAAGTTTGTGCACAGATTAGTCAAATTGAATTGTGTGCGATAATGTTGCTGATAACATCGAATATGGTTAATAAATATGATGGGAACGGCTTTAATTGATGTGTCCCCAAACTGAAAAGGTTAACGATTTAAAGTTGCGACAAGTTCACAAATTTATTTTATTCAAAATTTCCAATTTTCAGTAATTAGAATTTTGCAGTAGGTAGATAAGAGATTTGCGTATTATTTTGGATATATTTAGTACACTTAAAATAAAATCCTTAATTTAAACATACCAATTAAAGATACATTTTATGTAGTAATTTTATTCTAGAATTTTCTTTTCAACAGGAAATTTAAATATCATAAATTTTTAATAATATTAATAAATATATAATGAATATTTTAACATTTCATAAATATCGATACTCATATAATGTCATCGGCACATCTAAATATTTATGAGTTTTTTCTATTATTGTGCTATGCAATATTTCTGGTTTTTTCCACAAACAAGGATTCATTGAGACTTCATTAGCATTTTTTTTTTCATTATGCACAACAATTCTTTTGACTGCTTAACACCTTTCAACTGCCGCTGTCAAAGTTCAAAGACCCTAGGCCAACAGTTCCTTTGAGAAGTCATGAGAATCTTTGAGGTTCTCTTTGCCAGGAATTTCCTATACAAATGTTAATGCGCGAAATTCCAGGCGCACAGCACAAAAACTGACAACTTAGCACCCGCACTCGAACAAAAGATACATTCACAGCTGTAGCTACAAGTATATAGATACATTGTTGCGAACAATTAACGGTCTGACTTCCGCTGGTCATAAAAATGAAATTCACCCAATAGCGTTGGAAATCCTATATAATGTTGCCCAGCAACATGTTGCTAAGCAACAAGAAATGTTGCAAATGTTGTTGTGTGCTTCGAACATGTTTGAAGCGAGCTGCGACTCTGACTCCGAACTGCAACTGCGACTGATTGTGTTGTTGTGTGTGTGTATGTGTATCTGACGGATACGCGAACGCGCAGATAAACGCGCCGGGCCGTAAGCCAAAATGTATCTGCGCAGTGAGTGTTGGCCTCAGTAACACGCGAGCGCTACTCAAATACAAACGTCGCCACGGACATCGAATGTCTCAATAAAAACGCGCGCGTTTCGGCGCATTTTTTCAAATAAAACTAAAATAAATTTCGTAAAAATTTAACCAATTGCAACGTGCTATGTGAAATGTGAAAATTGATTTAATGCATTTATCGGCATTTTCCCTATGTAAATAAATATTGCAAAAAATACCAATACATATATATCTATATATTCCAAAACTGCTGCAGTTAAAGTGAAGTTCAAGCTGAATAAGAACGAAACGCCAGCATAAAAATTCCCTAGAAACATACTTATATACACGCATACAATCACACACTAACACATAGATACACTCGGACGCCGGGGCAACTATACACAAAAAAAAAGTGCATAAATACGTATATATAGAAAAAGAGAGAAGTTCAGGCGGCATTTTCTGTTTGCTGTGTGTGTGTGTGTTTGTTCTTACCCCCAACTCCGTGTGTTTGCGAACCAGAGAACCAGTACGTGTATCTGTGTAGCCGTAGCCGTAGCTGTATCTGTATCTGTGAACCGCATGCAGCTGTAGCTGTGGTTGTTGTTGTCAGAGTCGGAGTCGGAATCGGTTCTGTGTGCGTGCGCAAAACACTCGGACGAAAAACACCAAAATACAAAACTCTCAAAAAAAAAAAAAAATTAAGAAAAGGTAAACTACCTACTTTGCCTGTCTTTGCGAAGCAGCCGCAAAAGTGTACGAAAAACATACCGAAAAAAAATCAACAACAACAAGGACCATTTATATACTTGAGCTATATATACCCAGCAGAAGATTTCTTGAATCAAAGCGATCGTCTCTTGCTCTGATTTACTGCCTCTTTTTGGGCACTTCCTCTTCATCGGCATCTTCATCTTTAGCCTCCTTCGCCTGCATACAACAAAAGAGATATAAAAAACATTAAGTTGAGCGCGCTGTCGCATCTTATGGATACTTTTTGTTGTGTTATGGTTGTTTTTGTTTTGTCGATTACTCAACCGAATTGGATTTAAGCGACATCAACGCAAATCTTCTCCACACACGCCTGGTATGTCTTATGACTTAGTATTATTATTACAGTGATCGCTCGCTAATTGAAACGTTACGGTTTTAAGTGCTGATTCCAATTCGATAAAAATGTTGCTATCTGGCCATGAAAAATAAATGTGTATTTTATATATATTTTAAATTTAGTTATTTCAATAGGAAATCATTGAATAATTCAGATTCAAGTGTTACATTAAATTTTTTTGTATCCTAATTTTGTTTCAATTATCGAGCGTTTACTTTATTATTTCGGTTTAATTACGGAGCATATTTAGCAGATTTTTATTGTATGAAAAGGGTAAAAAACTAAAAACGAGGCACATTTTTTTGCATGTGCTTCTTTTTCACGCTTTCGTTTCTGCTTTTGGTTAGTTGAGTTTTTCATGCATATATAATTGTTTTTTATTTTTTTTTTAGTTGCTAATAACTCGACTCGTGAGTGTTCTAGTGTCTATATATATTTGTGTATATATGCTGTATATATGTATATAGTCGTGTGTGTCGCGCTTTTAATTATAAAAGTGACAAAAAAGCGCACGATCACATTTAGCACATATGTATATATTATTTTTGTATGTATATACTTTTGTATCTGTAGTTTAGGCGAACCGGCAATTTAGGCAGTAAAAATTTGGTTTTTTATATTTTGCCTTTCATTTTAATTTATTTTTTGCCACACACAGCAAAAAGGCCACAGCAGAGCATCAGTTAATTTATAGTTTCTGTCTTTTTTTATTTTTGCTGACATTTTTTGTCTGGCATTTTTCTTGAGCAATTGATTGTTGCTTAAATTATCTTTCATCTTAACATGCGAAAAATAACAAAAATATTATACTACTTGTTTATTTTGCAAGTGTCATATACTAATTTGTAATTAAATTAATTTTAATTAAAACTACAACAGTTGCCTTGCATTGAAGGAAATCCCAACTTAAAAATCATAAAAAATAAAAAATTTTACTCACATATGTTCCGATAATTGATTTATTTTGTAATTCGATCAATTTTGTTTTCTCTCTTTCTGTAATTGCTGAGACTTTTTTTTTGTAAAGCCCTCAGCTTAACCCTTAAAGCCGCAACCCTAAGTTAGACCTTAATAATTTAAATGCGTGTTTTGGTTTTGGATTTTCTTTTCCTTTTTCCCTTCGCACATTCGGACAGATGTTCTTGAAGTAAATGGGCAACATCCTGTTGCACACATTGGCCACATCCTTTTGGCGTATGTTGAGTGTATCCTGCCATTGACACAATCGCATCGTTTAACAGCTGAATCACCCTGAGTGGCAGTCGCAGCAATTCCCTGCCCTGCAGCCACCCCCCGCAGAGTGTAGAAAACTTTTTTGTGCCAAGCACACAACACGCACAACTACAACAATTCACAATAATAAACTCAAACCCAAATCCAATCCGAATCCGTATCCAAGTCCGAGTCCGAGTCCGAGTCATAGCTCGCTGCAGCTGCTCGTAAATGCCCCGAGGTGTTCTGTGACAGATACAGATACAGATACAGATGCAGATACAAAGACAGATGCAGATACATGCGATTATTTACAGCTTTTAGATGACGAAGTCGACGGCGATGACGTCGCATCTCATTGCCCTGTTTCAATGCGTTTCATTTCGTTTTGTTTTGTTCAGTTTTGTTTGCCTGGTTGCGTGTTTTGGGCAGCGAAAATTGCCAAGCGAGGGTTGCTTCAATTTATTGTGGTTGTTGTTAATGTTGTCCTCGTTATTGGCACAACAAAGCGCAGCAATTAAATTTGATGGCCGCAACATGCGAAGCAGCCAACCTGCACGCCAGCTGTGTCTGAAGGTGTTTGTATACCCTTCGCGGTGAGGTAGTATGGACCTAGAAGGATGTTTGCAATAGACTCATCTAACATAAATATTATGGAGTTCTTCTTGAACTCTATTTTCTCTTAACGATTCAAACTAAAATAGCAAAGGATCAATAGAAAAAAGATTGTTAAAAAACAAATTAATTTATGGAATTTACAAAAAAATTAAATTAAATAATAATTTTTCTTTGAATTCAAAGAATAAACAATATTTTATAAAAGATATTGACAAAAGGATGAAATACTAAAATGTTTTAAATGAAATAAATTAAATTTTTAAGCTCTGTTTTTTTCAATATACAATTTGATTAGTATGATTTCAAGTACCGTATCTCATTTCATAGAGTATGTAGATATTTGTTATCTCTGAAACACGTTATCTTTGCCTAATTTTCTAGGATGGTTCTTATTTATTGGTGGTTGATTTAGTTGTTCAAACTTTAATCAAACGCTGCTCTTCAGTTTTGGGTCTTTTCAATAAGTGTGACGGGTGTTGAAAGAACCGCCGAACCCCTGAAATCCCCCTGAAATACGATTCATCGATTATTTTATTGCCTCTTCAACCACCCACACACACACGCACACCCGCACACACACTCGCTGGCTGATAAAAATATTTTCCCAGCCCGCATCGCATTGCAAACGCACAATAATTGTTATGAGTGTCGCCGCGTTCGCTGTTTGCTGGCTCTGAACTTGTCACTCGTGCCACAAGTTGTTGCACTCAACCTGAAGCCCAAAATGCATAAGTAAAACCCGCGTGTGCAGCTCATGTTGCTGCCATCCCCCCGCCCCTTCCCCTTCGATACACTTGGCGCTTCCTTTGGGGCGATGCTTCGTTGGTTTTTCCCTTTTGGCTTTTGGTTCGTTCTTCACTAATTTTCGGAGTTTACCTTTTAGACTTTATCAGCTGCTGTTTATCGCCGCTTCTTATTGAATTTCGGCGCAGTTCGTTGAGCTCCCGCTCTCTATCTCTCTCTCTCTCTCTCTCTCTCTCTCTCTCTTTCTCTATCTGATTTTCTATCCTGTTGGTCTCTCAGTTGTCTTCGCGACAAACTCGTGCTACATGCCGCTTCTGTCCGGCGTTTATTTACTTTTTTTCGCCTCAGGTTCTTGAATTGATTTCGTTTAGTTTACTGCAAAATAAAGAAAAAAACAAAAACTTGTTTGCGTTTTGGGCCCAAAACTCGTTTTAAGGACGTTCTGTCCAGCGAGTGCTTAGCCAGATCGCATCTGCAACATTTTGCATCTTGCAACGTGCCTTCAATTTGCGTAAGTTTTTATGACTCATTTTTCCCTAGCCGGCAGATTAATGACCCATGCTAAAATTCCGGATATGAGCCACAGATGTTGTTTACTTTTAATTAAATAAACCTAAACTGGGGAATATTTTTAAAGTTGGAGTTATGTTTGAGTGTGAGAAATTCTTTGTTAATAGGTTTCTAAATTTATTCAACTCTTGAGATAATTTCATAAAAGTTAATTTTGGTATTACAATTGAATTATGTTTATTTATAATAACTATCCTTTGAAAATTATTTTAAATAATCGAAGTGTGATTATTTGAAATGTATGTTAATATATAAAAATAGAATGACGAATAATTTTTCAATAAAGTTAATAGTATTTATTAAAATTCGGATAAATTTCTATTAGTATTATATTGTATAATAATTGCTTAACTTAATTTTGCAATATAAGTTTAAATTATTTTCCTTTTCTTAAAATTACGTCATTCGAAAACAATTTTTAGAGACAAATTCTGATATTTTATATCGCGAATTTTGAGCAGTTTTTCATATTTTTTTCTTCATTCTCAGCTTGAGCTGTCAGGGAGTGGGGTCTGGCATTATGTTAGACATTCCGCATATGGCAGTTTCAATTAACGCATTGGATGCCTATTCCCCCCTCCTCCCCCTACCATCCCACATCTCCCCCAGGTCGTTCAATCGCTTGATTGCTGTCTTCTAGAATGACAAACGCGCATTCGCATTTGGCTGACAGTTTTATTTTTTTTGCGTTTTCCATCATGCCACAAGCCGCGTCTGTGTGCCACACGTGCCGACCCCTTTGGGCCATTTGCTGAGGCAGCTGCTGCTGGTGTTGTGCCTGCCGCAGCTCATTTGCAGAATTTTCCTCGAGTTTTTCCAGCTGCACAGACAAAAGTGCGGGCTAAATAAATGCAAACGTAATCATCAAAGTAAGTGGAAATAAATGCAGCGAGTGCAATAAAAACAAATGATAAACTAAAGATACGAGCCAGGCAATAGACAAAAAGGGACAGAAAAAACAAGAGACAAAGAGAGAGAGACAGAGAGAGAGAGAGACAGGCACAGTAGTCATTAAGCTGGGTCGACAGCCACTGGCAAAAATTTTATGATCAGTGCGCAAGGCAAACCAGTAAGAAAAATGAACAGTGAAGAACACGGGAAACAGGAATTTTAAAAGTGAGGAAAATGGCGAAGGGGAGAGAGGGAGGTAGAAACCAAGAATAGATGCTGCAGGCTCCACGCTGGCTGTTAATATTATTTAAATATATATATATGCATTTATGTTGGGCCCGCAAAGATTTATGCACGTTGCGTGCCGCTGACAACTCGTTTAGCCAAATTGTTAATGAGATTGGGTTTATGGATTTCCACGCCGGCTCCCTCCAATTGACACTTGCCCGTCATTATCGGTTAAATAGTATTTTCCACACCCATGGCAAAAAAGAGTTTGAAAGAAATTAATGCTGAGCTGAAAACAATTCAAATCTCGCTTAAATCTCCTTGTCAGCAAATCTTATTTGAAAGCAATTTTGGCTGCCTGCCTGTTGGCCAGGCCCACACTTTAAATCATTGACATTGAAATCTTTTTGGCCGCAGCTCATTTTATTTTAAATTGCTCACAAATTCCAGTGTGGCCAGCTCTTTGAAACAATGAAAAGTGAAATCTTGACCGCTTAACGAATCAACAAATTTCTATCCAAGCTATAAAACATTTTTTTGGTTTGGAGGCTGGCTTCAAGAAAGCGAAGAAAATTGGTAGAAAAATACTACAAATCAAATTAATAATCATGTGTCCGCGAAGAGGCAAATGGCTAAGCTACCAAACTCGTGCCCCATTCAAAATTGATGCTAGACGCCCCCACAAAATGCACTGCCCACTTTACCAATACGAATCCAATTGGAATCTGAACGTAATTTCAGTCGGAATACCCTATGCACCTTACAAATGTCTGAAAGGGGTATGATAAAGTTATTAAATTCAAGTACATACAGTATTTATATTCGAAGTTGTAAAAAAAAAACAGTCTAAATCAGTAAATGTTAATGTACAGTTTTTTTTTTCAAATGGGGTTGGCTATTAAATTTCGTTTAGTTCAGCTTGTTGAGTTTTCGTAAACCACACGCAATTTCAATTTATATCAAATTTTTGATAACTCTAGTATTTCGTTAAATATCGATCTTTAATTTTTTTTTTTTGTCAATTTGTGCTTAAATTTGAAGTCACTTATAAAGAACGAATAAAATATCCAAAATGAGCCAATACTTTATTTATAGGGTATCAAATAGTTTTTGCTTTAGTGTTACTTCTATTTTTCTCTGTGGTCAGTGCAGCAATTCGGCCTTATTATTTTCGGGGGTAATGAGATTTTTTAAGTATGCTGAAAAAGCGATTTGTTTTTCCACGATTATTATTTCTCATGTTGTTGTTGTGTATTTGTTTAAAGTGGATTTTAAGTGGACGGGGTGGATTCGTATGCGCTCTAATAAGACTTTGAAGTGCATTAAAAATACATTTTATGGCTTTTAATGGATTCCTATAATACCTGAGGCTAACATTAAGTTAACAGATTGTGCTTGATTGAAAAAAAAAAAAAAACATTAGATTAGATTAAGCTATAAATTTGAGCAACATATTTAGTAGGAATTTAGATATTTTTGGGTCATGATTGGATTAAAGATACGAAATAACAGATATCTAAGCACCTTTAAACGCAATCTCAGCTTGACAAATGTTAATTTCGAAAGTTGGGCAAATGTTGTAACTGTTTTTTTGCCATCATTAATCATCGATAGCTGTTGTTGTTGTTTACACGTTAAGTCTGTCCAGAAGCATTTATGATTTCCCAAGCCAAACAGCCTTGGGGTCTGCGTTGAGAGACAACCAAATCGATTTATGGCTTGTCTTCTGTCTATGTTCTGTAATTAGTAAAAAAATAAAAAGACAAAAAAACAAAAAATGAACAAAAAGTAAACTAGTTTCTGCCAACAAAATGTTGAGAGGCAACATGGCAACATTGGCAACATGTTGCGCGGCAGGACAAGGCGACAAGTGTGTCGAGTTGTGTTTGAGATGCAGTCAAAGTCGAGTGTCGACGGCAGCCACAGTTGAATGTTGAGTGTTGGATAACAACAAAAAAAAAACATAAGTAAAGAGTAGAAGAAAATAAAACGCGTTCAAGACGACAACAATTCCAGCTAAACAGCTGAACGTGCAACATTGCGAGCTCTGTTGCAGCTGCCGCACGAGTCCAGGCCAAGGCAATTGTGGCGGACAGTCTGCTCTGGATTTATAGCCGCGACGTCGCGTTTGTCGTTTGGCACGGACAACCAACTTACCTCACCTCACCCCCCTCCTCCACCCCCCTCCCTTTTAGAACGAGACTTGCCTCGCCTTGAGGTCAATGGCATCTTCTTATTACTTCTTTACAGCAATTCCAGTGTTGTTGTTGCTCGCTCTCTTTCGCATTGGCAGTTGTAAAACAACGAAGCGCGAATTATTATTTCAGCGAAGCGAAATAGAAAATGTTGTAATAATAAAGTGCCCGGCTACAACTGAAACCCCAATACATATGTACATATATATACGACGGAACTAACTAGCAGCCACAGCCAAGCCCCACGTCCAATAGATTACTAGCTGCTAGACTAGCCTAGCCTAGCCTAGCCTAGCCTAGCCTAGCCTAGCCCATGTGCTGCCATTTGCACCACATTCAACTCGATTACTTACATCACATTTCCGTTAGCTAAACACGCAAACCACCTACCAAACAACAGAAACAAAAAACAAAATATAGTTAGAAACCACTCAGTTCTATGTTTAAGCTTATGCTTAACCTTCTTCTAGGAAAACAAATTAAATTTTGTGTGTCTTGGGCAGCAGTTTTAATTGCAATTTGTTAAAGCGAGTTGCTAAAAACTTTGAGTTGGATAGAATATTTAACAGTAGTTAAGCAACAGATTCACATAAAGCTAGATAATGTTTTCGATACAGAGGAATAGGCATAGGTATAGTTATAGATATCGAATTATAGATATAGACACGTAGATATAAATATATTGTAGTTATCAATATGTCAATATAAATATAAAAACAATATAGAGAAATAAAGATATAGATTTATATATAAATAGATAGAGAAGTGAATAAAGTAATCTAATTATAGATATAATTATAGATACGTGTAATTGATGAATATGCCCTTTTAGATACAAAGACTAAGATCTAGATAGATAAAGACAAACACGATGAAGTAATCTATAAAGATATGGGTTAAGATCAGATTAAGTTATTTAAAAAAATGTAGCTAAGAAATTGGATTTAATAACTGCTACAGCAACATATACAGACATATTTATAGAACAGTTATGGCTGCATATAGATGGCAACTTATTGAATTACAGTTAGATTTGTTGCGTCTGTCAGATGTCTACTTCTTTGTCGTTGTGTGCCTTATTTGTTCTCTCAAGTGATAAATTACATACAATTTTTATCTAATCAGCGATTGTTGCTGTTGTTGGGGGAAAGTGACGCCTCAGTTGTGCACTTAATGAGTCAATTACGTTTATCTGTAATCGCTGTCTGTCTCTGTGTCTGTATCTGTCTCTGACTTCCCTGATTGAAGAACGCAATTGAATTCGAGTAGCTCGAGCTCGCAGTTTTAATTGCGTGCTGCAGCAAAATATACCGACCTGATAATCATTTATCAGCTGCTGATCTTATAAAGCCCGATTGTGAATCACAAGTGAAATCTACAGATAATTGTAGGCAATTTTTAGTTTTCTTTATTTTGCTTGAATCGGATTAAGCGTGAAAAAATGAATATTTTTTATAAATTTTTTTTTTAATAACAACAAGATTGACTTAAATTTATAATAAAGTTGTATATTTTTTAAGGATTACAAAGAGTTTGTTTTGCTGCAAAAAAAACTAAATGAATTTGACTGACCTTTTAAATTTTTAATGCTTTTCTCTATATCTCTTTTTATTTACGTTAAAATTTGCCTTTAAATTTTCTTTTGTTTTCCCATCATTTGCCGCGCAGAAAGAACATGTTAATTTCTCTCTAATTATGACATCTGACTGACATTTTGACTGTGCGTCAAAACAAACAAAACGGGGGGGAAAAAGCGTCGATCTTAAGAGATTATCCTTTAGTTGCGCTCATGTCAAACATTTTTTTGTTTGCCGCTGCCACGCCCTCACCTTTTCCCTCCATCTCTCTGTCCTTCTCTATTCTCTTCTCTGTTGGTCAGGCACAAGTTTTTATAGGCGTGTTTTGTTTTGTTTTTTTTTTACCATAAATTTCACTTTCAAGCAAGAGATTTGTGAACTGCGCACTTGTAGCTGGGTTAAGTTCAGTGCGGTTAATTGGTTTATCACGCACACGACTTGCACTTGGAACCACTGTGCAAGCAGCGTACCATGAGGTACTTGTGCTTATTATATGTACATATATGAAAAACACTTTCGTTTCTTACAAACAAAATTATATGTGTGTATATTAAAAAACAGAAACGAAAGTGGCCCTTTGCTCGGTCTGCATGATTTTCACAAGCGAGATAAGAAAAACCAAAACAGTTAAAAAAAAATAAAACTGCTGCTGGCCGTGAGGTAACGCAGTTGCAACCGAATGGAAAAAAAAGGTGCCAATTTGGCACCAGGTACGCGACGTAGGTCCAAGTATAAAGTCTGACTTCGCGACTGGGTAACCATTATCACATCAGCTGTGGACTTTTGTAGCTGACTGTAGCTGCTGTTGTCAAATGCAAGTGCCATTGTATAAGTTATATTAACTGTAGCTTGAGTTGGTCTTTATATAATAACTTTCTTTAATTAGTGTTTATGCTCTGCTTTAATATATACATATAATTGTATTTATAAGAAAGGTATTATTATATTCCACATAAAGATATATATCAATGCAGCCCTTCAAAATTTGCTTCTGCATTCCAAGACAACTTTTAAATGTTGCTTGCACTTTTTAACCACAAACCCACAAACAAGTTGTTGATTGAAATTTAATATCTTTAGTATCTTAAGTATTTCTTATTTAGAGTGTTTTTTTTTCAAACATTTCTGTTGTTGTTCTTAAGTAATTGATAGCTTATGCCTTTCCTTTTATTTATGCCCTTGCTGAGAGTATTATAAGTTTAGAAGGATGAAGCAAATTGATTTGTTTTTCAAAACAAATTTTAACAGATTTTTCCTAATTAAACTGTTTTTGCTAAAATAATTATGATAAACGCGTAAAAGGCAAATTATTAATTTAAAACATTATTTTTAGCCATATTTGATTTTAATATTTAAAAGTTTTGGACTTAAACAAAAACTTTTCAATAAGGATTTATATAATGCAATATTTGCTAATAATGAAAAAATTCTTTGAAGTCTAAAAAAAATAAATTGTTTTAGTTTCTTTACTGAAAAAAAAATACAAATCTCATAGTTTTACTTCAAGAATTTATTACAATTAAGTTAAGTTCATAAGGGTATTAAATATTCGTCAGTCTTCTGTTCTGTCTTACCTTTACCTTAAAAGCGCAAGCAGCTCCTTTATGATCCTATCCTCAGCTGCACGAGCAACATATCAATTTGCCACCGACTGTTAACCACAAGAAAAGCCCCAACAATGTTGTTGTTGTTTTCTTTTGCCTTGTCATAAGTCTGACATGTTTGTACAGCTCTCCCCCCGAGCAGCAGCTCTGCCAGAGCAAAAAACACATCTTTCGCTTGCAATCTCTGTTTGTCTCTCGGTCTTTTTCGTCTCTCGTTGCGCCCCCCTGCTGTGTTTTTGCATTTTGCATAATTTTGTTTGAGCTGCAAATGAAACAAAGACATCATCGATATCAAATGCCATTGCTGGCAACTGTTTGGCTTCATCCAAAAAAGTTGGCTTTAAGAGCTGCCAGGCCAACAACAACAACAGCATCAACTTTTGCATTTGCCTTTTGAATGCATTTTTCTGGGTCAAAATGCAGCTTACAATTCGGCTTAAAAGCTCAAGTTTTTAATTGATTATAAAGTGCCGATTAAAACCTGACATATATGTATAGATACTCTATAAAAAAAATATTGCCAAATTTTTGACTTTTAAACATGTGCTAGTTTTAGCACGGCGCACCTAGTTATAGCCCAAAATTGCCCACACATCCAACCAGACATCGCAGTCCAGTTTGCTTCCAGTTGGAATAATGTCGTAATTTTCATAAAGCCAATAGCCAAAATTTTTGTATGGTCATTAAATATAAAGTAAAAACAAATTGAAAAAATTCGAGAGGCAAGTCAGCTTCTAAATTATTGGCCTAAAAGTGTTTTGTTATATTCAATCAGATTTTTTTATTTTTAATTTTCATTTTCCAATTAACGCTTGAGCTGTAAAAATATTTATTTTCGATATACCGTAATGAAAAGTTTGTGAAAAGAAAAGCATGAACAGCGAGTGGCAAACGCAGACAAAGGCCAAGAGACAACGGGACGGCTGCACAATAAGCTTAATGCTACTGTTTCAATTGACTGACGGACTGAATAAATGAATGAATGTGGCTTGAATTTGGCCAGTTTTATACGCTTCACATCGTTCGCTGCGTTAGTGGAAAACTATTTCTGTGCGGCCTTTTTGATTTTTCTAGCCAAAAGAAATGGTGTTTGGGAAAATGCAATAAATGAAAGCCATATCTAAGTTAAGTGCAGGCATTTGCTGCTTTTAATTGCATTCCGGGTGTTATTGATTTTCATTACCAGTTTGGGCAATGTAAAAAAAACAGTAGTGGTCATTTAATTAGGGATACTTTTTGTGACTTACTTAAAGTTATATTACTACCCCAAATTGGGTTTCATTATGATTATGATTTTACTGAAAAAGATTTTAAAAAAATTTATGATCAAAAAAATATTTCATAAATTTCCTAACTCATTACGTAAATAAGGTACTCAAATAGAAAGAAATAATTTTTATTTTTAAAGCAATTGTTATAAATGTTATATTCTCTTCTATGTTGACTGTATTCAAATTGGTTTGATAAAACCCAATTGACACTTAGTAGAGAACGAGTTGTCGGTATATCCGATGTTATTTAATGCTTAATTTAAATTTCACACACACACACACACACACACATAAAGATAGACTCGGAGAACTCTCGTCTGAATGAATCTGTAAATATAAGAGTCTACCTTAAGTTGCTTCATCACAAAACGTGGAAAATTTAAATGCATGAATCATTTAAATGAAGCATGTATATATGTATATATATATATTCTTATCATGTGCATTCACTATCTAGCTCGAAAAACTCATTTTGTGGGCGTTCTTTTTATTACTTTTAGCTGAGAAGAAAACAAATTTAAACTTTTATTTTATTATTACTGTTGGCATTATTATTATCATTATCTGAAGAAACAAAATTAATTTAACCGAATTTCTTTCAACTATTTGGTTCTCATTAACTAAATTAGTATCAAATTTATGCATTGTGCATGGACATAAAACCGCTGGAACTATTAAAAATTCTCAACTTAAGTTAAGTGTTGCCCCTGCCCCCAAAACCTTCCAGACCTTTTCCCCTTTCTTAATGGACTTTTTTCACTTTACGACCTTTTCAAAATAGAAAAAAAAATATGTAACACAATTTGTAGACTGTGACTTTTGAGCTGAGTTTTTTATGAGGCGACAACATAAAATAAAACAAAATAAAACTAATCAAATTCTATATTCTTTCTCTTTGCAGGTAAGCAACAATAATAAACCTAAAAAAAATTTTAGTACAATATTCGTGAGTATGTTTTGTAATTGTACAACACTGAACATTGTTATATGTGTTGACATAAACCGCAACAAATTCCATGGAAATCATTTTATTTTCTTTATTTTGCTTTTTTTTTCTATTGTGTGTTTGGCTTAATTTCTGCGGCTTAAATGGTTATCGATAGCTGCAGTCGCAGTTGCCCGGTTATGAAGTTGGCTTTACAAAGAAAAATTTGTGAGAATTATGTGATTATATGATGTTTGGTGAGGGAGGGGTGGAGAGAGAGGGGGGGCAGGCCTGCGGTTGTGGGCATCCATGCAATTGTCTGCATTGCTCTGCGTGCACCAAATGAGCCAAAAGATCGCTGCCTTTGCCGAATGCCGCCACGGAAAATTGCACAAGCGCCGTTGTAACTGTAACCAGTCCAATATATGTTTTTTTGTTATTGTTGTTGTTTTATATGTAGACCGGACTCAAATTCCAGAGCGATTTGCGTGCCGAATTGAGGCACCCCATATGCATAATGGAATGGCTTTAAAAATCTAATTAGACAAAGGCATTGTTGAGGTCTTTCAGTTATGGCCATAAAAAAGAGGGCACAGAACATGGTTGTCTTAAAGACAAACTGGCTGCATGGAAAGAAGTTCCGGAGGTTTATTTCGCGCTATGCAAATGAAACACAAAAACCAGTCAAAACGCAAGGGAAGCAGGCGGGTAGCATAAAAGAGAGAGAAAAGGAAAGAGAGAGAGAGAAGGAGGATCTATGCCCCTGTTGTTGTTGCTGTAGCCGTAAATGGCTGATGCGGCCAACTTAATTATACTGTTGCACAGATCTCTTTGTTTTGGTATTTGTTTATTTTTTATTTTATTTGTATTTTTTCGTTTTTGGCCACACGTTTACTTACCTCATTTGCAAATTGCGGCATTTTCAAAAGGGCCAAGACTCGGAGAGCGGAGCAAAGAAATTGTACCTACGAGCACTTGCACAAAAAGAGAGATTGTGCCATTTTAGCCCCGTTAACTTAAGCGATTTTGTTGCTGCTTCATGACTTAACCAAGGGGCTTCAATGTGGTGCCAAGTTTTAGAAAATGTAACAGACCCAATATAATTGCAAGCGGCTTAAACACAATTTTAATGTGGTTCTAACAAAGACAATATAAATATATTGTCTTTGGTTCTAAACAAGATGAAAAGCCATCCCTAAAATAATAATAATAAATACTAGCTTTGAGTGCAAGCTTCAACGTTTTGCGTCTCTTTTCACAATAAAATGGGAAAACTAAAGTTATATTAAATCAACACATTCTGTATATGGGCAACTGAACCAAAGTGTACCCTAGGTTGGGCACCTGCCTTCGGTCACATACGCCCACAAAAGCAACATTTATCAAAATGTTGTGCGCTCGGCTAATGCCCCTATATAGGGCCTTATTATAACTTGATATACGACGTGCGATTTGGGGGAGGGTGTCACGAATGCAGCTGATAAGAAATATTAAAAGGGAGCCGGCGTTTTTCAGTTTGTTTATATCGTCATGACATTACCATTATGTGACCAGGTGGCTATGTTCACCACCAGCAGTTTTTTCCAACTAGCCGGCAAAGTTTTCCAACCAGTTGCCTCGGCAATTTCCCAACTATAGTACATAATTTAAATGTGAGTTAAGCACTTAAATTATGACAAAAAATAAAGCACACAAAATGCGACCGGAAACCGCGAACAACTCACGAAAAAACAAAAAAATGTATATACAAAAAGCTCACAACTCGTAACGAATGAGAGCCAACGGTTTTAATTTGGAGAATTATCTATGTAGAATTCGAACTTGCTATGGAGCAGGAACCTCATGACGATATTAACTGCAATTGCAATTAACCCACTTTGTTTTTATGTGCTCAACAGCAACAGCAGAACATTACCTCTTAAAAAAAAAAATTAAAACAAAAAAACTGGCCCCGTGCCGTCTTTTAAATTTAAAAAAAAAAAATGCATTAAGCGTAAAATTCATCCTGTAATTTCGGTGGTGCCGTAATATAGAAAGTTTTACTATGGTTTTTATAGTTTTAAATAGATTTTTGTATGCAACATTAAAATAAGTATAGTATTTTTAGTGTCGACAGAAATTGATACTTTGCAGCAATTAGTTGATTACAAATCAAATTAAATTAGAGTAAAAAGTACTTTTTAAATAGTTCTTGCTGCAATTTTCCTAGGACAAATATTTAAATAAAAATAAATTTAAATTAAATTAAATTTTTTCTGTTGCAAGAAATAAACTTTTGATTCAATAATTTTCCACCCCTTTGCTTGGAATTGCCAAAGCCTAACCCAACTATAAAGTTTTTTTAACAAAATATCAATACCATATTTATATACATGACAGTGGCATTTAGTTGTCTCGTATGTTTTTTTTTCTAAAAATAATTACATCTGCCATATGTTGGCTCTCAGTCTATTGTTTTATGCTTTTCTGTCATTCTTCTCGGTTTCTCCCCATTTTCGCTCCGTTCTACACAAAGGCGAGACCCAGTTAGGGTCAAGTGCAAGCTGGCATACCAAACAGACATACAACCCACAGTAAGCGCTGTTCTCATTCACATTTCCATTCGCATTCCTATTCCCATTCCAACTCTGATTCCCATTCCATTTCAATTTGCCAGTGCGCGACTTTTTAATAGTTTCGTTCCATTGACTGAACTTTTCTCACTCCACTAAACTCATAACTTTCATACCCAACACAGAGAAAAAATAATTTCCTTTTATGTGGATTTTGTTGTAGTTTTATTTTGGTTTCTGTTTCAAATTTTTGCATTGCATTTTTCACCAACAAACTTTTTTGATGCAAGCCAAGTTCATTGGCGCCTATTGGCCAAAACATTTAATTACCTTGGCGAATGCTGCAGATGCGTGTCCAGCCAACAAAACAGTTGGAGACGCCCCCACAAACCTCCACGAATATCTGAAAAGGCTTTTGACGCGGCTGACCTTCGCCAATGGCAACCATTGTTAATGGAGGATGCCGCCGACACTCGAGTCAGCTAGCTGGTGGACCAAGTTCAACGGAAGCCACTAAAGAAATTTCTTTGCAGTCAACACTATTTTTTCTGTCTGCCTGTCTGTCTCTTGTATTTTGCAACGGGTCTTCGCAACATTGCGTAGTGCTTGTCGCTTGTGTCGCTTGTGTTGCCTATGTTGCCGGTGCACCCCCCGCCCCCTTGCGTTTTGCATTTTGAGCCGATGTCTTGATCATGATAACCCCGAACCCAAAGCGTATTCCAAAAAAAGCACAAATGCGCACCCGCTCGCTCCCGCGCACTCTTGGTAAAAGTGACAACAACAGAAACAACTGCTGAAAGCAAATGAAATGTTTTTATACCCCGTTAAAATTGAATTCAAACAAAAAGGTTGCATTGGAGCTTTGAGAATGTATGTAACAGGCGGAAGGAAACATCTTTGTACCCATAAAATAAATATGCTTTGATGATTATTATAATTTTTAAGTGATAGACTTCAGATTTTGAAAATATATGTTCTCATATTCATTTTAATATTCCCCTATAACTTCCTTGTAGTTTTTTCAATCGATAACTATGTCCTATTTAATCTCATATATTTTTGTTGAATACATTTTTTTCGCATTTCCATAACATCATGCATTTTCTGGCCAAACAAATGGAAATAAGTATCTTTTTAATCCTTAGTTTATTTAATTTATATAAATGTATTAAATATTACATAAGAGACCAAGTAAATTAAGCAGCAAATTTCGCAGCATGATCAATTTTAAGAAAATTACAAGATATCTTTCAGTCAGTCAGCTTGGAGTGCAGCGCTCTCACTTGTTTTTTGCTTTTCTCTCAGTCGCCTTCAGGTCGGCTCTATGTCGCAGTTGTACAGCTTATCGCCGTGGGGCCATCTGTTCAGGGGCCAACAGAGCCGTAAAGAAATTAATTCGCCTAACCCTGTCGACACCTAACACAAGGCTAAGCCTAGCACACACACACACGCCTTCATTAATGTGAAGAAGACTCTGTTTGAGGCTTTCACTTGGCCTCTCTCCTCTCTTTCTCTCTATTCTCGGCGGCCACCCGCAACAATTTCGTGCCTTGCACTTTTAACTGACTTATGCAAATACTTGACGCAAGGTTCGTCAAAATACAAAAAAAAAATAAAAAATTGAAAAAAATGAAAGGTTTTCTGATGGGGTTAACTGCCAACGTTGACTGCGACAAGCTGCCTAATTATGCAAAGCGGCTTAGACAACGCAACATCTTCGTTTTGGCCAGGGCCAAGAGGAAGCCAAACGATTTGGCCAAACGCCCCCAGTTTGCATAATTGACGAGTGCTATTTGATTCGCACAGATCATTTCGCAAAACTAAAGAAAAACTGAAGGAAAATAAAAATAAAACACCCGGAAATTCCACAAAACGTTGTTCGTTTTCCAAATTGTGCTGTGGCATGCCCCATTAAAATATGTGTGGAAAGTGCAGCAAGTGCTGCGGAAATGCAAAATAAAAATCGTTTGCAACGAGTGCGAAAAACTTGAAAATGTTTCATGTCCGTTGGGGAAATAAACAAAAGCAAATGCAGCAGCAGAAGTAACAGAAAAATGCAGAAGAATGCACGTGAAATAATACATGGCGCATTATTACGCTCGAATGAGCAGCAGTACACTGAAAGAAAAGACTTTAACCCAAATAAGCAAGCACGCAAGTGGAAAAAAACTTGACAAAAAATAAAAATTAAATAAAAACTTAAAATATTACCAAAAAAATATATATATATAAAATAAATTACGCTTAAATATTTAGTACATTTAATAAGGATCGTTTTTTTACCATTTGATTCATTAAGTTTTTAATTTCATGCCCACAACTTTTTCTGTCAGTGTAGCCAAATGTGTAGCCTGCTTGTAACTTCTTTTCTGACCTGAAAAATGTCTGCTGTCTGACCATAGATGGGGCAACACTTTTGTGTCGAAACTTCTCAGTGCGTAAATTGCAAGTTGTTGTCAGTTGTTGTTCGAAAAACTAACCGGCATTCAAAGCAGGTGCAAGGCCCAAATGACAGGTGAGAGGCGAGGCAAGCGCAGACAAAGACGGGGCGTGTGCCTAGTCATGGTCAAATGGGTTCGCAGTAGGAGGAGGAGGAGAAGGAGGCGCAACACTCGAAGGAATGCTCAAGATTGTGTGGCATTTGGACAGCTCATTTGTTTGTCGGGCGGGGGGATGGTGAAGGGATGAGAAGGGAATCAGGCAACTCCACTGACATTTGGCCCTTGAATAGGCTGCAATCTCGTTATGGAGCAGCTGCAGCTCTCTGCGCAATCATAGCTTAAGAGCCATACAATCGCCTTGATTAGAGCTCTGCTTGTTCTTCAAAATACACTCGAAGAAAATGGGCAATTATCTCAAATATCAGTAGCAGTATCAGACAAATAAGCCAAAAGATTCCAGTTAGTGCTCAAAATAATCAAAAAAAATTGCCTAATAAAAATGCTAAATAATGTTTTATATTTTACTTATTTAAAAATTTCTTAAAACAAATTTTTTTTGGTAAACTTCTTAGCTAAATTTTAGCAACATTTGAAAGCGATAATAAAAAATTTATAAAAAAAATTTTCAGCTTAAAAAAAGCATTTGAAACGAAAATCGTGCGTATATTTATCATCGAGATTGAATACTGTATCGTTATCTTGTTTTTAAAAATTTAAATATTACAAAAATTACTTGAAATTACAGTTTTTGAATTGAATTCTAGCTTGGGTGTATTTAGGCAACATTTGTAGATTTTTTTGCTGAGTGCATGTATTTCCATGCTTAGAACATGGAATTAGTTGGAAATTCATGTCTGCCCATAGGAAATTTTAGTTGAGCTACTGAATTTGCCACATTTGCAACTGGCTGCGAAAATCGAATTGCGAATGGGAAAATCTCAACAAGTAGTCTTCGCTTGTGTAATTTTCATAATCTATAGGAAATGCAGCATCGACACGCTTCGCTTTTCACACTCGCTGTCCACTGATTGGTGATCTTTAATCGGCCGAAACCAATCGAAATCGCTTCCGGTTGTGATTACAGTTGGACGGGCTCTTCGGTGCCATTGCCGAGAATCTCACGAACGTGACCAGAGATTGGGACGTATCCCTGGCGAGTTTATTGGAGAGCTGCAATTACGCCAACAACAATTGCTGTGCAAAGATTTTCACGCGCCAGCAACAACAACAATCAACAGCAATTGCAATTAGACTTTTGCCTGCATTTGTATAGCTGTAAATGTGGGCGTGGCTGTGCGTTGGCTAAAAAATTACAGTGCTGTCGTCTACTCAAGCTTAAAGCTTAAGACTGCCCACCTGTCTGCCAGCTCCTGACCAACACCTGTAAAGTATAATTTTTTTGGTAATTGAAATTGTTTTCCATTTTTTGCAATTCCGGCTTAAATTAATAAAACATGTATTATAAATTATGACAACAAAAGCAATTAAAATGCTGGAAGCTTTAGTTGGAAAATTTAACTCGGGGGTTCAGTCAATTTAAGTAGACAAATTGTGGGCGTGTTCGCTGTTCTTTTAGCTTTCTCTCTGCATAGAAAGCTCATCATCATTACAAATTTGTTAAAACTAGCAGGCAGCAAGCCTCTTCTGTTGGCCCCATCCACACACACACACAAACACACACACACATATCGCTGCTAAGCATCTATTACAATTCGATTTATCGCGATGCTCTTGAATTACAAATACCCCACAAGACAATCCCGCCAAAGATTGAACTACGTTTGATGAGGCAAATAAAAAAATGATGAGGTTTCTTTTCCAATTTTTTCTGTTTTTTTTTTTTGGGTGCAGCTTTTATTTTGGGCTTGTCTATAGGTTTTGGCTATTTTGGGCCGCATATCTAAGTAACTTGGTCTCAAGTTGAAGGCGCCAATAACATTAAAATTTAGGCATAGGTTAAAGTAACTTACATTGGATAAATAATCATTTGGTTTACGATTTTAATGGATATTGTGGGGGAATTGAGTCAATATACCTTTAAATGCAGCTCATATTACACAGTGTTGATGTTTTCTTTGGAAAGTGCGGCAAATAGAGATTTGATATTTGAATTTTCTCTCTGTTGCGCATTAAACTTTGGACAAGCCTCTGAGAGGGTACTTTAATATTTTGAAGATTTGTCTAATGCATATATCAGACGGATAATAATGCAATAGAAAGAGTATAAATAGTTTTGATCCATATTGAAATCCAAAATTTGTTTTCGATTACAAAACTTTTTTATTTTCATATTATTATAATTAGGATTTTTTTCAATAATATTTTTTGTACAGGGTATTTTAATTTCAGCACCAATTGAATTCTTTCTTTTTTCAACCATAAATCCTCTAAGCCTTTCCATTATAAACACATCAGCAGCAGCAGCATCAAATTCATCAATTGAAGTGCGACGGAAGATGCAATCTGGTAAAACGTCACGCAAGCAGCGCTTCCCAAGAGAAATGACAAAGTCATGGCTGCAACTACAGCGTCTCCGTTGCATGTGGCAAGTTGCATGCGGCATGCTCGCTTGTGGGTGATTGCTTTGTAAGCGTTGAAAACTTTATTACAGCATTATCACATTCGACTTAGGGAGAAAGAGATAGAGAGAGGGGAGAAAGGAACGATTAATTTCTGTGCCTTTGACAAGCGTCGATTTCTGTCTTTTTTTTTTGTTTTGGGCAAGCTCTCGGCGTGGGTGCTAAGCCCAGTAACTCCCGAAACAATGGAAATTTGGAAAATAACAACATGTGCCGTTCCCAAATGTTGGTGGGCTGTTTCGAAAATCATTTAAAAATAATTAAGCTCATGTTGTTTTCCCAATTTAAGCTGGGTGGGGAGCAGCCCACGTTGGTTTTTTTGTTTTTTTGTTGTTGTCGTTGCAAATGATTTTGTTAAAATTTAAAATTTATTTACTTTGCTTGACATATCGATGCAGTTTCGGAGGTTTAGGATTACCGATGAGGTTGCGTGGGGCGTTGCACCAATAAATCAAAATGCAAACGGAAGTGTAGAAAATGTAAGATGATCTTGTGCTACACGTTCAGGTATCGAATTTCGCCATGTGATTATGTAAATGAATTGTCATTTTCATTTAAATCTATTTAGGGATTTGGGATTGGAGTACAAGAAAATATAAATAAATGTAAATGCAAGCGCATAGGCTGATTGAGTATTAATTATCGCCTTTCTATGCGATTTTCATTAATTCAAAGTGGTCTTAAAATTGTCTATGAAACAGCAGGAAAGTATGCAAATAAAAGAATTTAAAATATAAATTAAAATATAATAATATAATAATATAATATATTAAATTAAAATAAATATAAATATTAAAATATATATATATATATATATAAATTTAAAATATAAAGTAAATGAGAAAATTATATAACAAATAAATCTATAGCTGTTAAAGCCCCAGACATTCAGAAATACATATAGCTAACCTGAAAAATAAAATATTTATATAACGTAATACGTATTCCCTTTTGGCGTCTGCAAATTTTTGTCGCAAACATTAGCTTTGTTTTATTTGTTTTTATTTATCTTACGAGTATGTCAAAGTCGTGCACTGTCTTTCTCTTTTCTGTTGTTGTAAATAGTTTGCCACCCGCTGCTGCATCAACTGTTGCTGCTGCTGTTATTTTTGACATCTGTTCACTGCGTTGACAAGACAAATTTCAATTACAATTCGCACACCTTTTGACTCCTCATTTTGGCAAAATACAGAAAGCAAAATAAATAACTAAATGGTTAACTGAGCCAAGCTAAACCGCAGCGCAAATTAGCCAACAAGTGCTGGCAACATGTTGCGGCGCAGCATGTTGCTGACTGTTATTGCACCGAAAGTTGCCAATGGCCGGGAATGGGAATTGGCAATAGGCAAAATGCAATTGAAATTGCAATTGCAATTGCTGCACATTTGTTGCCTTTTTCTCGCTGTTATTTTCCTTCTGCCAAATGATATCGCAGCTAATAATTTATGACTTTTAATTTGCCACTTGTGCAAGATTTATGGCAATATGAAAATTGAAATGCAATCAAAAATATTATGTTAACCTCTGACCGCAGACAGTAGAAATTGAAAAACAAAAAATATTTTTAAGCAAGAATGAGAAAAACTATGGACTCTAAACCGTGGCACATAAATCAATTGTACTACGACAGTTTTTGGCCGCCTTGTGGCGCCCTTTTGGCCAAATGCAGTTTTCACCTTATACAAAAAAAAGGCAACAACAACAATAAATTGAGTGACAAGCCATGAAATTGCATTTTGTTGGCCCGGCTCCTGGCGCTGACTTTTTGTAATGGCATTTTTAAGCTTAGAAAGTATTTTTTTAATTTTTCTATTTTGTTTTTTGCGGTCTGAACTCTGAACTCCCCCATAGTCGCTGTCTGGGAGCGCTGCGTCCTTTTGCTGCACTCTGGTGTCCTGTGTTGTTCAAATGGAGATAGAAAATTTTTGCCTTATCATTGGCTCATCTTTGGCTTGAATTTCCAGCTGCGACGCTTCATGCATGAATGGCATTTTAACCGCTTGTTTGTTGCCGCTGCTTGCTGCAACATGCAAATATGAACATGACAACAAGCTGCCAACCCCCCACCACCCCCCTCCAGCACTCTTTGCTGCTGCCACATTCAGCGTGCGATGCCACCCAAGCTTTGGCAAATGCATTTCCTATTTGTGGCCTTGGCTTCCTTCCTCTTGGCCAGGTTTTAAATTGTTGTTGTTGTTGTTGGTTTTCTGTTTGCATAAACATTTTGCACTCGCTGTAGTTATTTTTGTTGTTGTTTGTTTATTAGCAAACGCCTTGGCTGCAGATTTATTTGCTCGCTGCTCTTCCCGAGTTCCTCTTGTCCTCCTCGCTGTTATGTCTTTCTTTGGCTCTGTCGACTCGTGCAATAATAAATTTGAATTGTTTTGGCATTTTGGTAGCCGTTGGAGCGCAACAAGGCCCGACAAAATAAACATTCGAAAACGTGCTTTGAATTGAGTAACGTTATACAACTGAGAATTGGCTAAATACACTAACTGAAGCAGTTGCATAAGGGCATAAATTAAATGGCATTATTGGCTTAAAGTGTTCAGAACAGAAAAATATGTGGGAGTCCTATTTTAAATGTGCTGATATATGGTGGAATTATGGCAGTATTTTTCGTTAGTTAGAAAATTACATTAAATAGCAAAATTTAGTCAACATATTTTTAACACAGTTTTATGTTTATTTTTTATTTGATTTATGTTCCAAGCTAAGAGGTTTATCCTAAAATATGTGAAAATGGCATAACATGGTGTAGGGATAGTAGCCTTTAAGCGAGCTGGTCACACTGAACATTAGAGAGTAGAAAGTAATCGATAACTAGAAAAGAAAGTTGTCGCAGAAAATAGAACGGGCAGTTTATAAGTTTATAATTACCACCGAAACTCTTAACAAATAAATAAATAATTTGTGAAACCCACAAGCTTCTATTTAGATAGTCTGACAGCTTTTAAGTTATCGTTCGAATTCATCGATAACAACAGTAGCATATCATCATATCTTTATAAATAACCTAAATATATCATAATAAATACAGTCTAATTGAATTATTTATGACGCTAAATAGTAAAACTGACCTTTAAGTTAAGCTCTCAGCTGTAATTAAACATTACATTAGAGGCTACTCTTATCAAAGAAGCAGAATATTTTATAGCATTGCCAAGTTGTGTTTTGGTTATCTTATCAATTGCGGTCTATCTATTCATGCATTTATATAAACCATATTGAATTGACTTTATTATCGCATACATCAAAATTGATAGCATTAATTAATGCACTCACACAAACTGCGCTTCCTCTATTTTAAATTATCAGCCGTCAGTAAGTGGGCCAACATATATATTGATACATATATGCTTTATCGATTCTTCATGTTATCGGACGCATCAACAATGTCAATAATGCCATAGTGAAAAGCACTTTCCAGGCATTCACCCAACATTTTTGTTTTTCTTTCTCTTTCTTTTTTTTTTGGTGGGCCAAAACACGACCACAGGCCATGTCAGTTGGCTGCATTTTGTCGCGTGTCTGTCCTCTCTCCCTCCCACGCCCACACACAGAAAATGTCATGCACCATTGCCACAAGCACAGAGCCAGAAAATTGGGTGAAAATCTCATTTTTCCTTTCCGCTGTTGTTGTGCACTCAAGTCAACAATTTTCCGGCTAGACATAAATTGTATATGGTTAGAAAAGAGCTTTTTTTGATGCCTATTCAATTAGCATAACAAACTATAGCATGCGCGTACCCTTCCCCCCACCCGTCCTCTCACTCAACACCCACTCTAGAAGTTCTGTAACGGCGCCCATTTTTGGGGGGGAAATAGTTTTTCCATAACAGGGCATATTTCTCGTTATCGCTGTTGTTGTTCTTAGCTGGCGCTTTTTCTGCTGTCAATTGGGGATTTCTTATAAATGTTGTGGGTTGCGTGACTTTTTTTGTTGTTGCTGTTGTTGCTGCTGTTGTTGCTGGCATCTGGCGATTATTCGACTGCCAAAGTGTGGCCAAACATTTCACTTTACAAGGAGCCCAAAACAAATCATCATCCGTGTTGTCAAACTTGTCGCCCCACAAGATCTAAACAACTTTGCTGCGGCCCCTATATATTTGATCGTAAATTATATATTTATAGTCTTGTCGATTCTTTGTCTGAGAAGTGGTTTTTCCCATAATGCTTCCATAAATTTAAAGAAGTTTTGAAGCGCATTTCAATATGTCGCCAAAGAAGATACACTCGAAAAAAATCGAGTTCTAAATTCTTGTTTTTAAAAATTGAAACAAATTTTTGATTTTAAAACTTTAAAGCTTTTTAAACTGCAATGAAGGCAAAATTTATAACAATTAAAACAGTGTTTAATTAAAGTATAATTTTCAAGATTTTGCATTCAACAACATTTTAAATAAAAATGTTTGCAAATTAAATGGAATTTCTTGCGCAATAAATATAAATATTCAATATATAATTTATTAAGTATTTTTGTTATTACGTACCTTGGTTTGATTTAAGTATAAAATTCGAAGTTTTCTTTACTCCATTTACTTAAATATCTATATAAAACCAACTAACCCTCTCTTTCTTTCTTTCTTTCTCTTTCTAGGTAAGAATCAAGCATATATTATGTCAAAGATCTGTAATCTGTTTTGTGGGGCGCTCACATGTGTTGCGTAAGTTTTTCCAGCTATTTCTGTTTGTTTTCTGAAAATGTTCGATTATTTTTTGCTTCCGCAATTAAAATTGCCATTTCTCATGTTGAACTATCAACAACGAGATGCCATTTTGCTCAGCTCCCCCAACTGTACCCCCCTATTCGAAGGAGGGGTCGACCAGTCATAAGTTTGCTTAATTTTCGGCTTTGCGTGCAAATTTCAATTTTTCATGGCAATTTTTTGTTTGTGTTTTCTTGCATTTTCCGAGGGGAGCTAAAACCATTTTTTCGGCGTTCAATAAACTAAAATTGAACCCAGATTAAGATATGTTTATATACATATATAATGCACATGAGTTGCGGCTACTGCTGCATTTCCAATATCCATCCTCTAGTTGCCTCCCAGGGCTGTCAATCGTTTTCAAAATTAACGATTAGCAATTAACATTCATTCATTCGCTTTCACTCATCTCATCTTGTGAGTGCACAGAAATATTTCTGCTTGGTTTTGTTATGAGTGCAATTTCTTAATTGCATTTATTTTATCGATTTTGTACAGGACTTTCGCATTTTTTCTTTGATTTATTGTTAAATTAGTTCAATAATCGATATTTAAGGAGACATGTTGAATATATATTTAATTAAAGCCCTGCCTTCTATTTAATTGATTACTAGTGATCGATAATCAACAGATATATCAATGAATATAACTGTATATACTCCAGTTTCTTTATTAATTTTTATTTTTAACTACATTTCTTTTTATTTTTTATTTTCCTGCTTCTCTCTAATTAAGCAATTTATTCCGCCTGTCATTGATAGGTCTTATCTAGTCTTCCAATCAGTTTTCTTATCCTTCATCTTCTTTTTCAGTCAATTAGCTAATTACGCATAGACCAAAAGTAATTCGAACTTATCTTGCAATATCTTTGCGGTCTGCTCGCAAATGTTGCTTAGGTCGTGGCGATCAACAGCATCATTATTATGATCATCACGATCATTATCGGCATCAAGGCAAGCAATTACTATTGATAAAAGTGAACATTTAAAGGCAGCCCGATGCCAAATAACCAACAGTCGCAAAGTTATCCGCGGACCTTCAACTATAAACAAAGGCAGCTCTTTGAAGAAAGATGCGCTCCAATCGCAGGGCATATGAACTGAGTTGCCCCCACATCCCCCCATACCCTTTCATTACCCCTTGGCCCTGGGCTGTCTACATCTGTTGCTGCACTCTTTTGGACTGCTGCTGTCAGATTGTATATCTCGGGCTCTCTGTGCGGAGTGCGCCAATGCGATTCGATTGCTCCCGACGCGCGCTGACTGCATCTAACCGACAGACCAGACAGACAGTTTGGACTGCTCCTCGACTGTTGGTCCGGCTGTCTGTCAAAGGCAAAAAGTGCATTTTTGTATATATTGAAGACAATTCGTTGTTGTTGTTGTTGTACTTTTTTTCGCAGCGTCTGTCTTCCGGCAATGTTACAATGTTTTCTTTGTCTTTCTTATTTTCTTTTTTTTTTTTTTTTTGTTGCATCAGTTTTAGTTTTGTTGCTGTCATTCGATTTTGGACTTTTATTTTATGCGCTCTATCCATTAAAAATGGGCAAAACAAGGGTATATTACAGTTGTTAAAATTTATGTAAAGGTACAGAGGACATATCCGAACCCATCAAATACATGTATATAATCATATACATATATATATTTATATACATACTTTAAGAACTAGAAATTTCCAGTAAAATATTCTATTAAACGCACTGGCAAATTGGCTTTTTTAAATTTATCGATAACTTTAAAAATGACGGATTATCGGTATATGTTTTCGGTTTGCGCGTTTCAAGTAGACTAAAATAGTAAGAGAAGTAACAATACATTTCTTAATCGCAGCTGGAAAACTAACCCGAAATTTACATAATTTTCCAAAAATATTTTTATGATACAAGAATACATTTTGTAAGCTAAGGACTTCAAATGTGGAATGTATCTAAGTTATTTGAGAAAATAATGTTTTATTTTTATTTATTTATTTTTTTTTTTTTGGTAACTTTGTTCATTTTTATATGATCGATAAATATCGACTTTTATCCTGGGTTTTTTTTGAGTAGATCTCAAACTAAATTTACTAGGCAAAACGCGGAAATCTCTTCCCACTCCTTTTGAATTGTTGAGGCAATTCGGAGTTTGCCGCAGGGTATCACTTAGTCGAACACTCTTGCTTCTTTTTGCTAGTCGCTGTCAATGTGGCGATTTGGTTAGCGATTTGCTGTTTGATATGGCGCAAAAGGTTTTCTTTTCCGTTTGCTGCCACTCAACTGAGCTTTCGCAATTGAGTTACCACGATCTTTGGGGGGGTTGATGGAGGAGGGACGTGTAACCTCGTAACTGCCACCTGGCGAATGGGGCACGTCTGCCCGAGCTTAAACCCTCATATTTGTTACGGTTCCGCTTTACGCTTTACGTGACAATCGGCCAGAAGGAGTTGAGTTTTGTAGGTGGAATTATCATAAAATCGCCATGTGATAAATTCACCAGGTGAAAATTGCAAATTTTCGCATTTCGACATTTGCGACATGCACGAGATGCTGATGCAAATGTTAAATGCAAATGGAGATGTGACTTTCTAATGTTGTCACAGGTGCCGCAACACCTGCTCCCCCCCTCTCTCCCATCAGAAGAGACCCTGTCTGTGCCTCAAGGGTGACGCTCGTTATTCATAATTTGTCTGCTTTCAATTGACCCACAAATTTATTAATCCTTGTTAAGTCTTGCCACACACTCGCTGCCACATCATAATCCAAATGAGCTGATGTTGTCCACGAGGCGACGCCGACGCGTTGCACTTGCAACATTCAACATTCAATCATGCAACAGTTGCAAGTGGCACACGAAGGTGTGTGCTTGTGCTTTTGCCCCTGCCTACTGCCTACTGCTGCCACATGCCGCTCGACGGGTTCCGCTCCTCGTTTATTCAAATTGTCGTTTGCCAAATTGCTAATAAAGTTGCCAACCATCGCAGAGCGCGTTGCCAATAAATATTGGTTTTATTTCGACGCTATGCAAATTTTTTTTATGTACTTCGATTGCAGCGCTGTAAAAATCACAGGCGTTGATGTGTAAATTGGTCGGGGATCTGTGTGAGTGTGCGAGTGTGTGTTTGTGTGTATTTGTGTGTGTGGCAGAGTTTAGTTAGGCTGGATGAGTTCGTTATGGGCCCATTGTCGCTTTGCAGACAATGCAGATCAGCTAAACTTTCACTGGATGAAACATTGAGTGCAATTCGACATTTATTTTGTTACGGCTTAGAGACCATCTAATTAATAAGTAGCGAAAGTCGAACACTTATATTATTATTATATATTTATATTATTTATTATATATTTATATTATATTATTAATACTTCAGTCGATTTGTTTTAAAACACGTTACCCCATTTTGACATGAACATCGTCCAAAAATTATGTTTCAAGATTTAAATGCAGAATTAATTTAGAGGCCAAATCATGGATAAAAAGCCATTTCCCATTGAAATCGGTTCAGTTTTGACCAAGTTATGGTAGTTTCAATATTGGACCTATGCCTACAAGGGAACTATTTGACCCCATTTTGACATGAATTTCGAGCAAAAATGTTGTTTCAAGATTTAAATGCAGAATTATATAAGAGGCCAAATCATGGATAAAAAGCCACGCCCCATCGAAATCGGTTCAGTTTTGACCAAGTTATGGTAGTTTGAATATTATTATATTTCAAGATTTAAATGCAGAATTAATTTAGAGGCCAAATCATGGATAAAAAGCCACGCCCCATCGAATTCGGTTCGGTTTTGACCAAGTTATGGCAGTTTGAAAATTGGACCTATGCCTACATGGGAATAATCTTGAATAAGCTTTTTGTATATGATTCGGGACTTGCTGCTTATTCTTGTCTAATCGTTTCTTACCCATCTCAGCATCTAGCATAACTAATTCCTCGTCTTTTTGCCACTTATTTTTCTCACTTTCTGGATTTTTCTTACCCTCTCAGTTTCAGTTCAATGTCCTCTAAACAATTGAACATTAAGCACGCTTAGCTGATTGTCTGTTTATTGTTGTTGATGTTGTTGTTGTTGTTATTGTTGGTTTGCTGCTTGGCTTGACTGCTCTGCGGTCTCTTTCACCACATCCCTGCCAACATAGGTTAATATATATATATCTAAAACGTAAAATCACCGATTGTTGTTGTGTGAGTGTGTTATTGAACCCAACCCACATTATTAACGCCCCAAATAAACTATAATATATATCTATTTATATTTGTGATTAAATGGACTCTGAAATAATGTCGCTGGGGTTGCGCACAAATTGCCCGTGGTTTGGTAGCAAATCACGTAGCCCAACCGCGATAATCGACGGGGGCCACGGAGAATGGACCACGTTCGATTGAGATTATGTGCTGTTGGTTGGTCATGGACCAAGTTTAGTTTAACTTTTACTTTAATGGCACTTGAACCCTGGACACACAAAATAGACGCCTCCACGGGAAGGATGCGCCCACTTTCATCTGAGCGCTTTTAAAAATCAATTTTTTACAGCTTCCGAGATGGCATCTTTGCCAACTTTTGTTGGCTACAAGTGCAACTCACATGTCGTCGATCAGGCGCGAGTCGTTTTATCTTTCGGAAGTGCCAGCTAACTGCCAGTTGTTGTTGTTGACCCCCAAAGTGACCCACGAGAGTTATGAACCCGTTTGCCGCTTAATGAGTTACAAAGCCTGTCGCTCAGAGCAACTGCAGCAGGAGGCGGTGCCAGAGGTGAGCGATGGATGGCGGGGCGGGTGGGTGGTTGTCAGGTGACGGGTGACTTATGTGCCGTGCCTGGTGTATGTTTTGATTTTGTAGCTTCTGGGCATATTGTTTGGGTTCAGGTCGTATTCCTCGCAAATTGAGGTGTCGTAATTGTTGGAAAAACAAAACAAAAAAAAAAACAAAACACAAACTGCGCTGCGGATTCACTTTGTTGTTTGTACATCTCCACCTGCTCTGCCAGTGAAAGTCAGCTTTAAGTTTTGGCCATTGTCTCCTGAATTTTTGTTTTAGCTCGTTTTATTGCCAGGCTTTGTCTTTGGCCCCCCAGGACCCAAAAGAAACAAACAAACAAACATAAACCCAAACACTGATACCCAAAACTCATTTGCAATGTTAACGAAATGAGCAAATTTATTTTCGATGTTGTTTTAGCCAAGTTAGTTTATAGATTGGCCTACAAGCTACGCTTATGAAAATGGATATTTGTGTATTTTCTGCCAATTAAACCTTTTTTTATATATATATTGATAACATGGATTTTATTACTAAGTTATTTATTATAGAATATCAAGGGTATTTATTATTCACCATTTATAGGTTTTTATATAAATATTGAATTTAATTTATTTTCTTTTACTGCCAAATTGCAGGTTTTATTTTAATGAATTGTCTATTTTCGGATTTTTGTTTGTCAGTTTTTGGTAATTACACTGTCCATTGTACAACTCTTTTCTTTTATGGGCACTTAATTTGCGAAATGTCGGCTTTCAATTATAGTGGTTTATGTTGTTTGTTGTGTGTTTATTGCCACGCCCCAGTTACAAGTTTGTCCAAGAAAGTTGCAACCTGTTATATGAGATGTGCAAGACCGAATAGGGTCAACAGAGGTCAATTGCAATTGCATGTTATGTTATCATTATTTAATGGGTATGAGAAAATTTTAACTTAACCACTATTATATTGAATAATGGAATAATAAAATGTTGTGTTATTAAATGAAACATTTAATTAAAAACATTTGGATTCTATAATTATTTAAAAAAATTATTGATATAAGGAGTAGAATTTTATCAGAAAAATTTTAAACAATACAATCGTCTATGCAACTCTTTTTCAGATTCCAGCAGTACTTATTTGACAGTTGAGTCTAATGTTGCATTAAATTAAATATATTTATGTATATGTAGCTAACTTAACCTCGAGTTCAAACAGGCTCGTAAAACTTTTTATGATTAGAGCATACACAGTAAAATTGTCTGTCTTCAAGAATTCTTATCCCACACAGCCTCAAATAACTAATTGACCCGCAGCTGTGCGAAGATAAATGTGCAATCTATTGACCTTGACTTGCTTACAGTAAACACTCGCTACAATGCCCCCCAATGTTGATGATGATGATGCTGATGATTAACCTAACTTGTCTCAACCTTCAATCAGAGCTGCAAGGCGCAATTGTTGGAAAATTGTAATTGCCCAATTTAAATGTTGCGTAATTACACAAGAGTTAAATGCACTTCACTTTGTTTTTACGCTAATTAGCCAAATGTGCAGAGCAGTTTTTTTTGTAGCTAGACTGGATTATTTCTTTTTTTATTATTGTACATTTCCTTTCCTTCCCATTTTCATTGGCAATTTACATTTGATCGCTGCACATTTTGGTCGAAACGTTACGATCATTTGTCATATGCGGCTTATGTTTTGTAACATTTGTGAGCTGTCCAACTGTCGAAAATTGTGAAAATTGTGCGCTGGAAAGCTGCAATAGTTGCGCTTGTGTTGTAACTGTGAAAATGTCAACGCAGTACTTGACAAATTTTCCCCCTTTCTGACTTGTACATTTATCTAACCATATGCCATTTTTCTTGCATTTTTCAATACTCATCCATAACCATATATAATTTTTTACCTACCCATTTTTCCCCCACTTTTTCATGTTTTCCTGCCTGTTGACCAATTTTGGTTTCTTTTTTTGCGGGTAAAATCAATCATGAAATATGTTTGCCATTAACAATGGATTTATAATCGGATTTGGATTTGTATGAAATGCGATTAAAGAGACTGAAAGAGAGAGACAGCGGATTTGTTCAGTTCAGTCGATGAAGATAAAGGAAGAAAGAAAATATGAGTAGAATTTTCATTAAATAAACCTGTTTAAAAAATAGATTAAATAGATTAGAAGAAGAAAATTTCTACATTGGTTTGAAAATTGGTTTAGAAATTTGGTAAAAAGAATTTTCTAGTTTGATGATTTAATTTAATTTTTTTTAGCAAAAGTAAAGAATAAATGTTTCTCCTATGTATAATTTTTGTATAATTGAAAATGTGTATAAAAAAAGATAACTAACATTTATTTATTCTTGTTGTGCTTTACAATAGAGAGAATAGAAGTGAGATTTACAGATTTCTATTTCTATTCTACAATAATACAAATCAGCCTTGTTGATTCATTTGTAGCTTAAGCTTTCTAAAGCCCAGTTAACGTCACCTAACTGTTAGCATTTTCTCTGGCTGACCTTCTGGCGAGTTCACTGAACCCTCTTCACCTAGATCTGTGGCGGCACATTTGACACCAGCTCGAGTATCATCTGCACTCGAAACTATCAGATTACCATTTAAGGTGAAAAAACACAGAAAAACACTGAACACTAAGTTGAAAACACTTTCAACACACTCGTCGTCGTATGATCTTTAAAGCCACTCAAGTGCTATTAATGGACGTAAGTGTCTGCCAAATGTGGTTCATAAAAAAGTAGAGCCAAATGACCGCCATTTACTGGCCAAAACTGGACAAGGTCGAATCTGACAAAGATTTGGGCAGCAGTCAAGGCTGTAATTTGACTATGGCTAAGATGCAATTGCTTGCCTCTACATCCGCCCCCGCCCCCTTGGGTGAAGTGAAGCATAACAGCTTTCATTGAATGGTTTATTACCAAGCCAAGTTAGTTGATTTCGGTAGTCATTTTGTGGGTAGGGGCAGATTTTCACTCAATCTGCGGTCTGCCTGTGGCAATTAAAATGATATTATTACCAACAGTGGTCAATGTACTAGCTAGTTGAGAGAGCACGAGCGAAAGATAGAGAGAGAGGGAGAGAGAGATTCCAAAAAACTTTTGGGCTAACGACTTGTTAATTGTGCAATGAATAGAAAGCAGAAAGCCGCTAAAGCGAAGACAAAGGCCCAATACTCTTGACTAGCCTGATGTTGTAATAATTGAAATTTAATGCCAGGGCAGAGAAAGCGGCAAAGGATTTTTTCTTCTGCATCAATAAAAATCCAGGTAGACAATAGAGTCTTAAATAACAATGTTAAAGAATATTTCATCAGATTTTGATGGCTGAATTTATGGTTTATTTGTCAGTTGAGTTGCATGTTTTACCAGCTTGTGTTTTGTATGCTTTGTAGTTAAAGAAAATGGGTAATAAAAAAAATATATATGTATTTAACCGTATAAAGTATTTTTGACCAGAGCCACATAATCTGTCCAGTATTGATCATGTTCGTCTAACTAGAAACTAGATTAGCTGGATACATCAAATTTGTATTGTACATACGTTATTATACATTTTTTTGTCGATGAATTATCGATAATCTTAAAAAAATATTTATATGTCGATAACGATAACCTAAACATTTATATATAATTTAAAAAAGATACGAAAAACAAATTTATAGTTTAAATACAAAGTATGTTTTGTAGATTTTGAGATCGAAAACTTCTTGTATAGTATTCAAAAAATGTTTGTTTAAACCAAATATAAGTCACATCAGGTCTGCATTGTTTACAGGGTGTCTTGAAGTCATGCACCTCTGACTAGAAGGAATGTTTGCTTATTTCATATTTGCTTAGTTACACTCGAAAAAATAATTATATAAACAGTTAAAGCCAGCAATTTCATAATCAGTTTAAGCATTAAAGCCATGTAACATGTTTTTAATGAGACCACAGCCAAAGTCAAAGGCAAAATGAAAAACTTGCAGCGTGTTGACAAGAGCCAAACTTGTTCTGGCCACAAACGGTCGGCGGTTGCAGCGGACCTCAGATATAGCCGGGTGGACCACATGGGGGCCAAGACATCTTTAAGAACGTGACGGCAACAAAAGCAGCAGCAGCAGCAGCAGCAGCAGCAGCAATAGCCGCAGTCGTCTCAGACTTCGTCTCGGTCGTCGTCTTATCGTGCCCGACTACGAACGTGACACTCGAACGTGATTATGTCAACCGTGTCGTTGTCGTCTTTAGTATATGACCCCCACTCCTGTCTCTCTCTTTATCTATCCTAATGCTCGCCGTCTGATATGTTACTCAATAGGCCATGTCGGATTTGTAACTGTGCTACACCGACTTCTACAACGACTCTCTCTTTCGCATTCTTAGAACGGTTTTAGAGAATTCTTCATCGCCTTGGGTTAATTCCCAGTACATTTGCTCACATCACGTTGACATCGTTCCGTTTACTTCAGCTTGCCCTGTTGTTTTTTGGGTCAACAGATCGGACATTTGTTTGTCAAAAGACTCCCAGGCAGATTAATTGCCCAGGTGACAAAGCATACGAGGTGTTGCACTTAACACCAAACACACAATATGTCTTAAATGCAGTCATTTCCTACACCCCACCTCATAATATACCCTATAAAGGCAAGTAGCGATGGGGTATGCTATAACTCATATTATTTTATATAAAGTGTGCTATTGAAAATATAAGCATCGAATTTGCCTTCAATTTTCTAATGGCTCCACTTTTATAATAATCGATTATTTCAGTAATCGATAGTTGCTACAAATATTTCATGTATTTATATATCGATATATATATTTTTTTTAACATATAATCATTTCAATATCTTAGGCTTATCTATAACTTTTTCAAGTAATCGATAACCATTAAAAACTTAATAATATCGATAACAATTAAAAATGTTTAATTACTTAATAAAGTTAATTATTCATTTACAAATAAATTAAAAAATCTTAAGAACTTTTGAAGTTCTTGACCAAAATCTTGCATTTATATGAGGCAACAGCCCTAGGGTATTTCACAGCTTAATACTTTCAATCGGAGTTAAGCTGATTTTCTCACACCTCTAGTGTCAATTTCGTCTATCTTCGTGTTTCCTCTTGTCATTTATCTTGTCAATAGAGATCGCCAAGACTCCCCCTATGAAAGTGTTTTTGTTGTTTCTATTTTTTTAAGTTCTCCGTTCAGGTAATTAGAGAAGTTGCAAGTTGTTTGTTTGGAAGCTGACGCTTAAATTAGTCTGTGCCCGAAACCTGGGCAGACTTTGTGTCTTATTTTTGTCTATTTAAAGGCGCTTTCAATTTGGCGATTTGGAAGTGTTCCAAATGCCGTGACTATTTCACTTAGAAATGTGCTTGCAAAAAAAAGAAGAAAAAAAATAAATAACAAATGTGCGCGTTCCAATTTATGTGACATGTTGGAAATGTTGCGTTGTTGTTGTTTTTGCTACTTTTGTTGTTGTTGTCTTAAGGCAACGTTCATTGACTTCCTGCTGCGAAAATTTTTCTTTTTTGGCTAAAATCAAAAAATTGTCGTGCCAGGTAAAGGTAAACCCCATAAGGTAAATCTATAGAACTTGCTCGAGACTCTGAGTTCAACTTTGCTTTGTGAATAGTATTTGTGAATACGATTTCAGTCACAAATTTAAGAACTTGTGAATCATAAATGAAAGAGAAAAAAACGCATGGCGTCTGGGGGGCGTGGGCCGACCCACAAAAGTCTATGGGCGATAAATATGTAAAAAACGCGGTCGAGGTCACGTACTGACATTTTCGATAATGAATTCTGTTTTTGTTGTTGTTGTATTCAGCTAGTTAATTGTTGTTGTTTTTTTGTAGCCATTGCTCAACTCTGTGCACAAGATTTGTGAGTCAACGAACCTCTCGCACACACAACCTAAAAGATCTGGCGATACAGATACAGATACGTGCCCAGTATTTCATTTATAAATAGAAGCCGCATTAGAAGATCTTTTGTGGCAAGCAACGCACGAATTCAACACTCGAATGCGTTCAACATTTGCATGAATGTGTGCGAATGAGACGCGAATGTCGAAATGAATAACAACAAAAAATTTCTTGTGCGTCATGCTGGCCGACAACAATTGGAGGACAGTGTATGTTGCAATGCTGCTGAGAAACAGAAACAGAAAACAGAAGAAGAAGACGAAGACGAAGAAGAGAAGCGGAGACCCTCAGGTTTGGAGAAGCTGAATTTATGTGGCCAGTAGTCCAATTAGCATTTAGCTGGCAAAATGTAGTCAGAGCTCATTTTTCAACTGGCGCCAGCTGGAAAAATTGCTCGAGTTTATGTTTAATGGACGCACACAAATCATAATCAGGCAACGGGCTCTTGAAAAACTATGTAAAATTATGAAAAAGTATGCTGAAAACGTGATTATGCGTTGTCCAGAAGGCTATGGGGCATATTACGTATACGAGGCGTTGACAAGAGCAAGAATAAAGATTTATATATAGTACAGCAGCGAAAGGTCAAATTGAACATGAAAAGCGTTATAGAAATACATTTTAAAAAACTTTTTGTTTAAATGCAACTGGCTTTAAAAGAAATATTCAAATTAAAAAAAATAAATTAGAAAAGCAAAAAAAAAAAAATTAATGAAAGCAAATTATGAAATATTTAAGGGTTTAAAAGTTGAGTTTTTGTACTTTGAATTATTTTAAAAATTTCAGTAAGAGTTTTCCACTCTTTTACCAAAAGTTTTATATATAATTTTCAAATATTTAACGATATTTCTTAGTCAAGTTCTTTGGTTTTTCTTCAATTTTGCGCCCACTGTGCATTCACTTTTCTTCAGCCAATAAATTTTCTATTACCGTTCCCCCCCGCGTTCTACTTGCAACATGTTGCCAAACGGGCGCCGCTGCTCGAGTGCATCAAAGTCTCAATTGCAAGCAAAACACTGCAGAAGGGAACATCTCAAGTTCAGTTGCAGATTAGTCACGAACTTTTTGCATACAGTTCTGGCTCATATTTATTTGCACACACATCCAAACATATATATTTGTTATATATATATATATATACATATATATTCTTTGTTAGAGTTCTGAAACTGGAGTTTGGTTTTCAGGTGGGTGGGTTGAGCGTGTGCAAAATGCATTAAGAGGCTCGCCAAATTGCCAAGACCAAGAGTCGTGCAAAGATTGGGAGTGGTGGCAAAGCCACAAGCCACGAGGCACAAGTCACAAGCCAGGCACACACCAGCCTTCACTTTGCGGCACCAACTCAACTGAACTCGACTCGACTCTCGAGTCTCGACTCTCGACTCTTGGCTGAGTTTAAACAAAGAGAAAGGCGTTGCTGACTGCCTTATAGCCGTATTCCTCTTGTTGTTGTTGTTGTTGTTGCTTTTGCTTGTGCTTTTCGGCTCTCCGGTCTTCAGTTTGTAATGAGCCGCAACTATCGCAAATAAGCAGCCGCTTGGCCACACCCACACCGCCTCCACACACCTGCCCAAGACACACACACACAAGAGGCTTCTTATTGCGCTCCTCCAAGAACAGCTAAAACAACAACAACAACAACAACTTCATAACTCGCTCCTCACCCCTCTCTCAGCTCGTAAAGGCTACGAATTTTATTTGCTCAAACGGCCAAGCCTCTAAAATGAAAGACCGCCCTCCCCCCTCTTACTGCTCTTAGTTTGCCCCTCTCCTCAACAACCGAACAAGCTCTTTGTTTTTTCTTGCAGCTCATAATTAGATATAATGATAAAAAAATGCTGCAAAAAAATATCATAATGCAAACAATTTTTGTGTTGGGTTGTAATGACGCTGAAAATTATCTAGCGGAAAATTCCAACAAAATAGAATTCGATTTTCGAAAAGTGCAGCTCGTTTAAATATTTAACTTGAGTCGATTGATCAAAGTACTAAAAGAAAAGCCATTGAACTGGAAGAGTTTTGGCGATGGGTGTGGGAATAACTAGAAGTTAAGATAGGAATCAGCAGCAGAATTTTATAGATGAGTATATTAAAATTATGTATTCAATGATCATATGAACTATGAATGTTTGATATACATGTATAGTAAAGATAGATAGATTTAGATGCAAAAGAAACATTTCCGTACACATAAAACGTGTAAAATTTTCTAAGACTGCGATGATATATTTATAATGAATCCGAATTTTTCTTAACAATTTTATTTAATTATATATATAATAGAAGTAATATAAAAGCTACTGCAAGTTCTTTTAAAATATTAGTTGTGAATATTCAATACTTGAATTATACATAAGCGAAAAATGTTGATAATCAAACCAAACCTGGTCTATATTAAATATGTTTTTAAACAAAATTAGCTGGTAGTAAAAGTAAAAAGTAAAATTATACAATTATTATTTAAATGGCAACTTTCACACAAATCTCTTTATTCTGTCGAACGGACATTGGAGAAGTCGTCTCTGTCAGATTCCAATTATGGAGTTTGTCAATTTGATCAAACAAGCAGCTGTTGCAAGAGTTTGTCAAATGTTAAGGGGATTTTTGTTTTTTTTTTTTTTTCACTCACGAAGTGCAAAAATTAAAGAGGGACTTTAATATTTAAATCGATAAACGAACGCCTTTTCTAACATTTCAATTTGTGTTTAGGAGCGGGGTGAAAAGGCTACAAATGAGCAGCCCAACAGGTGAAAATTGAAATTTATGACTTAAGCTGGAGAAATGTGGAAGGGGGAAGGGGCGCAAAACAGTCGCTGCATAAGCAGACTACCAGGTGTCGCTGGGTTTTTCTCCTCCATTTGTTTTTTCTGTATTTTTGCATTCAACTTGGGCGCTTCATCATATTTATCGATTTCTAATGCCAAAAGCTGACAGCTATTGTGGCTGTTGTTTGTTGTTGTTTGTTTCTGTTGTTGTTGTTGCTGTTTACTTAGCCAGCATACAACATGATGCAAGAGTTCGTTGAGGTTAAACTGTTGTATGGAGATCAATGTACGATAAACGCCAAGAGAGGTTTCCAAATGGACATGTGTGTGTCTAGTTTGTGTGGTGTGTGTGTCTAGTGTGTGTGTGGTTTGGTGGGTGTCATTGTGCGGCATTTGACGCTGCCACGCCCCTTCACTGCCCTGTACCGCCTGCCGCAGCTTCAACTTTGACCGCTGCGTGTCAATTACATTTTTAATTATTTTCTATATATTTTTTGATAAATTGAATATCGCACGCTTGGCTCCAGACAACGCGGAAAGCCTTTTTTTTGGCCAATTCCATTTATCGATTAATCTCCCAAACAATGATCGTATACATGGGCTTATGCAATGTGCGGGATCTGACCTTTGTTTGGGGTTTGGGTTTGCGTTTGCGTCTGGGTTCGTCTGCCCCGATGCTGATGACAAATGAGTGATGAAAATCTAAGACAAAAGTTGCTGCCCATAAACGGAAATGCAATTGCTGGCAATATTACGAGAAGAGTTGGCTACACTGTGAAAAATATTTGATTAGGAAATATACAAGCAAAATAATAATGTAGAGAAAATTTATTGAAATTCCACTTTAAATTAAAATTTAGAAACTAACATTTTTAACTTAAAATTTTAAAAATAGGTTGAGTTTTGAGATAAAAATAGAAATAGTTAAAAAATCAATTTTATTTTTATAAATAGGAACTCTTGAATTTTGGGACTAACAAATAGTGTTTAAAATAAAAAATTTCCCAAGCAGATAAGTTTAAAAATGTACTAAATTTTTGAAAACGTTTTAGGCTTGTTTTAAGTACATTTTTCGCTCAGTGCATGAGGTGCAGTCGCATCATTAGAGTTCTAAAAGACAATATCTAGTCTTTAGTCTGTGCCGCTCCCAGAAAAGCGGCCCACGCACTTTCTGCCAACGTGGCAACAACTTCATCTGCAAATCGCATTGGCGGCTGCCTTCTCTCCTGGTCATGGTTAAATCACGCGCGCCATATTAAGTATACGTCACGTGTGTGTTCGCTTTCCAATTGACTGTCGATACGAATTGACACATTTTTTTTTCCGTGTTCACACATGCACTCAATTAACGTTTTCTTTTTCTCTATTTCCAGGTGTTGTACCATGAAATTGTATCACACGCTCGAGTTGTAAGCGCTTGCATTCGCGCCGCCTCCGAAAAGGAACGGGAACAGTTACAGTCACAGTTGCAGTCGCAGTCACAGCAGCCCGCTTCCCTCACCAGCAATTGCTCTAGTGAATCGACCAGCGATTCGGCGACCAAATCCCACAGCCTCAGCAGCGGCTTCGCCTCCGATGCGGCACCGTTGACCACGCCCAGCACAGCGGCAGCAAACACAGTCGCAGTCTCGACTGGAGCCGCCAGCACAGCTCATCCTCGAAAGGGTGAAGGCAATTTGGAACGATTGCGCGATCGTTATCATCTGCTCTATTTGAAGGCCTTCGAGCTGCAGCTCTGCCTCGACAATTTACTGCGCAAACGCAGCTCAACAGCGGTAAGTCTATAATTCAAAAGATTGTCCATATAAATATATATATATATAAAAAATAATGTTTGTTGTATATAAGATGAAGCGTAGCTTTTACATCTTGCTGATAAAGCTGGGCAAGTTTTGTTCGACAAAATACATTTGAGGGGATTAAGCTTAGGCCAAAATTACTTTTCTATAACTTGGCTCTAACATAACATAGAATTCAAAATGTGTGACAATGTTGCATGTAGATAAACTTAAAATTTTATTTTTTCTGAGTAAGCAAATAAAACAGCAATGTCGAGTCTTATAATAAATGCATTTGAAGTAGTAGTAGACAATCTTCCTTGTAAGTTTTCGTTTGGATGCATCTAAATTTAAGATATGAAAATCAAATTCCTCGGCAAACTTTTGTCAAAATCTCAATTTATAAAAAAAAAAAAACAAAACTCGGGTTTATCAATCTATATCTGCCAAAATACTTTGACATTGAGTCTATTAACATGAACTTGAGACTACGACTACAAAAATAAATCTCATTTTTTGTCTGCGTGTCGGAAAATGCACTTTTGGATTAACTTAAAGTTGTACGTTTTCCGTTTGCTATTTACGAAAAACCCAAAAAAAGCGTTGTTGCATACGTTGAATTCTTGGAAAATAGAAATGCACGCACTTTGTTGATGGCTCCTCTTTTCGGATTGGCGCCGCTTTCCTTTCCTTTCCTTTGCTGCAACTGCGGCTGCCTTTTGTGTCCGCCTCTCGCCAATTGCGGGCATTTCTAATTACAAAAGTGTCTCTCTTCGCTGATTTAATTAATTCATTTGGTGAAAATGCTGGCAATGCGTTGCCAGCAAGCCGCAAATGCCTCAAACGCAATCAACTTGGCCAACAGCAGCAACTGACCAACTGATGCACCCAACGTCTGAAGAAGCCTCCTCAATCTTAAGACAATAAATGTCTCGAAAAAAAACAAAGATTGGAAAAACAATTTCTCCAAGCAAATGGTTTCGTGATTGTGGCTAATTAAATGTTCTTTGCGTTTGAAAAATGTGCTCGATGTTAAAAAGCTGAAAGCAAAGAGCTGTAAAAACAATCGATAAATCCTATAAATCACAGTGGTACCATAAAAATCTTAATAGTTGCAAATCATTTGGAGCAATGAAAGAAAACACAGAAATGAAAAAAATGGTATTATTGGAAAAAAAAATAAATGTAAAATAAACGTCAATTACATTTGTATTGGATGATAAAAGTATAAAAAGTATATTGATATGATTTAGATAATATATTATATATAAACTGAGATATATACCCATGCAAATAATTGAAATTTAATATATTATTAATTAATATATATTAAACATTTAAAAAAAATGTATATTGACATTCAAATACACAAATTTATCCCTTATCTTCAAACCTCTGTTTTCTGTCTTTATAAATATAGCTCTTGTTTAGAACACGTCAATAAAATACCCCCCACTTTTTTGTTTGCTGTTGTTTAGCATTTCGCATAACGAGTTCCTTTCTAGCCTTTCCAACATAATTTCTCAATTCTCTCTAGCCCACACACACACAAACAGAGTCTCCCCCTCTGCCCCCGCAACTGTCAAGCATCCCACTCACTTGACAGCTGCTAGTGAAAGTCTTTGCCTATAATCACATTGACCCAGTTTTCAGAGCACCCAACTCCACTTCAACTCCGGCTGCAGCTCCTCCGGTTGCAGCTCGTGCTCTGATTTCTGCCCACTTTTAAACGTTTCCTGGTCAAAGTTCTGAGGCACCCTACCCAGCAGCTACCATAATATAATTGCAAACGCTTTGTAACAACATTTTAATTGTGTATAATTTACTCGAGTTGCGCTTAGACCGAAGAGTGAGAGAGATAGGGAGACGCCCTGACTCGTGCCGTGCTATTTGCTTTGCTTCTGGGATGTCGTAATTCATGCAAGGCACGCACCGCCGCCTCTGACCCCCCCTCATATGCAACAGACTTTGCTGCTGCTGCTGTTGCCTGTCAGGCCTGCGGCTCTGGAGCAGCTCATGATGCAGCTTGAAAGCCAACCGCTTCATTTGCGGCTGAGTTTCTCCGGCTTTTTTATCGTTAGCCAAGTGAAGAAACAATTTCATTTTCCTGCATTTCGGCTCGCTCGCTGATGCAACAATTTGCATTGCTTGGCCGCGAGCTAAACAAAAATAAAAGCCCCCCGCGCTGCCCCGCCCCTCTTCACGTGGCATGACCAATTGCCGACTCTGGACACGTTATAGCCATATAATTTGCAACACTTTTCTGGCCACATTTTGTGCTCTAAATTTGAGACTCCTTTGTGTGCGAATGTTGCTTCCTGCCAGCCTGGAAACATGTTGCCAGCAACATTTTATGCCTCATAATTGTCAAATGTCAAATGTGCATCGTTAATTGCATTTCAAGCGCACTTTATGAGACCCGTAAACCTGGCCGAAAAGCACATTAAGTAGCTGCCAAAAACGCTGCACACACACACAAAAATATGCCTCATATAAAAGCTAAATTACACGCGGGGGCAAAGTAAAAGTGAAATTTATATGCGACCCAATGCAACAAACTTGGCCCAGAGGTCGCCACAGCCAACTTCGAACTTGCCACCAGCCTGCAGCTGGTGCTGCCAATGGAAAGCGGCGACTGCAAAAAGAGAGAAAAAAGAAACAGAAAAAAACACCACAACAAATGAAAATAAAGCAAATCAAATTTACAACGTGCCCAACGAGACGATCGCGACTTCTCATAAAATGCATTTTATTTCTGTTGGCCTTTTGTCTGCAGACTCCTAAATACTTCAGTTCACCCTCTGTATCTTTTTCTCCCTCTTTATTCTGTGCATTTGCTCACGTTCGCATCATTTTTTTTTTTGTGGCCACATTCGATAAACAAATGCAATCGCATTACATTGATTACACTTGATTATTATATTTGATTTTCTCTTGTTTATTCTTGGGGGGGAACAAAAAGAAGGTATAATATTTGTTATTATACAGATCTGATCGGGCCAATGCACCTTTTGATTGATTCGTGGGCCAGTTGAAGGCCAAATACCAAGCGAAAGTGTTGAAGGAATTTTACATCTGGCAACAGTTGTTGTTATTGCTACATTTTAAACTTCTTGTTAAATGCAACTTGTCTTTATTAAACTTGAGCACAGTGTAAAATGATCTTGAGTATAAAAGCAGACTGATAAGTTCTGTAATTTGCCAGTATAAAATGTGTCCATGATAAGTGGGAAATATTGTGCATAAATTAATCAAAAAAAAAAAATATAATTATATATTTGTAAGAAAAAAATGTCAAGCTATTATATCAACATAAAAATTTTTACTTATTTCTATATGACAATGTTACGGGTAATGTTTCAACATAAAATATATATTAAAATTTCGTTTATCTAAAGAAAAACTATTAACCAAAATCCATTCTAATTAAATTTTCATAGCAAATAAACAGCAACAAAATCTAGTTTTAAAATTGATTATTCAAATAATTTTTCTTAACCTTGAGGCACTTAGCTGTACTCAATTAATTCTTTTACTGCGACTACTGCTCCAAAGACGTTTATCAACACTCACCGAGTTGTGTGTAGCTAATTGGATTTCCAGTCGTGAACAAATCGAACAGCCAATTAACGTCGATCAAAATAAAGTTTACAATTTATGAATTTAATTGCCGCTCGTCAAATATTTAAATGTTTCGGCACATCAATCAACGCAAAAAACATAAATCAAGCATAATTCGAGTGAGCGACGCCGAAATACACCCAAAACACGGTAGCAGCAGCTACCCGAAAAAAAACAACAGAAATGCAAATGAATGGCAGCCAAACTATCGCATTTTTTGTTTAAACACCCTGCTTACAATGGATAGCAAAGAGTATAATGAACTTGTGAAAATACAAATGCTCATATATATATGCATATAGATTCCGGACATATAGATTTGGACACAATCGATGTTTATTTCCGATAGATTAAGTATTGACATGTTATGTAGTTATAAAAATATATTAAGTTTTCTCAATTTTCTTCACTTGCTCTGTTTCTTCGTAGTTCGATAAATATCGATTTCTAATATTGGTTTTTCCAAATAGCGGTGCTAACAAGTCTACACTTATGCATTTAGAGCTCTTGAGAAGTCTAATAGCTCAATCAATCGATAAATATCGAATTACAAATACTTTTTAAATCACTATAATCGATAATTATCGATTTATCTTTTTAACAGCAAGTCAAAGGATCTTTACAGGGTATCTTTCAGACGGGCACTCGCTCGTTGTTTTCATTCCTTTCATAAATCGAACAGCAAAACGAGGCACGAAAATGAACGAATGCGCTTTGAATAATAATTGACGGGCCAACATAAGTCTGTCTGGGCTGCGTTGTTGTTATTATCGTTGTCGTTGTTGTTCGCGATTCGTGTTGCGAATCGGAACGGCATTTGCATGTCGAACAACGACAGTTACAAATTGTGACTATTTAATTTGCGTGTGTATTTTGTGTGTGTGTGTTTTTTGTGCTGCCCCGGAAGATCCGAGTGCTGCAGTAAATTAAATTACAATAATTACGTAAATTTCTGTATCTTGTGTGTTTCTGTTTTTTCAACCTGTTTGGGGCGTGCCACCCACAACAGCAACGCGGAAGCTGCCACATCACAAGTGTTAGTTGCATGCCACATACACACATACCTCAAAATGCTAAAGAATGGCCAGATAATAACAACAACAACAAAGCTCAAATTTCACTTTCGGACGCACGTTGCAAGGCCGTTAAACGGCAGCTGGCGCAGTTCGGGCCAATGTAATTACCCCCGCCCCTCTTCGGTCTCACTTTCATTGGCCACTAGCCTCAGTAATTAGCCGCTAGCCAGCAACAAAAAACAGTTACCAAAATGGCTCATGTAATTGTTAGCCTGGCCAAAACGCTCGTCGTGCGGTTAGCAGGCAAATTGGGTGGGTTTTTGTGAGAAATTGTTTTATAATGTGGCCACATCCCCACAAACACCACCAAGCAACAACGGGCAGGCAAGCAGACAAAAAGACAGACATGCAGGCAGCTGCTAAGACCGTTAGTTGATCTACTTTTAGTGGCACTTAATGTTGCAGCCTGCAGTTGGCCGTGTGGCAGGTTGGGTGGTGGGGGCTTGTGGTCGTGTCTCTTGGCTCATTTTCAATTACGCTCACAAATGTGCGCCTCAATATGCCATTTATTGTTCATTATACCTCAACATTGGCCAACTCGGCTTTTGGCCTGCAAAGCCACAGACCAGCTTGTAAGTGAGAAGAAATCTGCATTTAGGACAAATGCATGAAGAAATATGGAGTAAACCCATTGGGAAAAAATTTATCAATTATGTTAATAACTGAAATATAGTTAAAAGTATTTTTTATTTTTATTTTATTTTTGTTATGATATTTTTACATACTTTAAAAATGAGGCAAAACTTTTTTCTATTTATAATTAAATTAGGTTGATAGATGACTTAAATCCTAATTTAAAAGAGAGACTGAATATATTTTGAATTTAATAAAAACGTTTTTTCTACAGTACTTGCTTAAATTTGTTAAACGCAAAAAAAAACCAAGTCCATAAAATAGATTTTATCCGGTGCTTAAAATAGTTGTGTTCAAACTAAAATACCGCCTTGAAGTGAAAATAAGGTGCAAATTAAGAATAATAAAAATAAAAAGAGAAAGAAAAGTGAAAGATGTTTCCTGTATAAGAAATTTCCTGCATATATAATATATTTTCTCAAGATTTTTTTGTGAGATTTGCTTTAATAATATTTTATTCGTCAGGAGCTTGAAGTAAAGAGTAAAGCTGCCTAGGTGGTAAAGATAATCACAATTGAACAACAACACAACTGCTGTGAACAAGTAAAAATGTATTTTTATTTAGTCTAAGAAATTCAATCAAATTTCAAATTTCTGTCCGCAAATGATTAATTGCAAAATCAACAATGAAAATCGCTGTGGGTTCCAGGGGCAAACAAACGGATGAATGCAATAAAAAAAGAGCCCAGAATTAAAACAACACAAGTAAATGCAGCAGCAGCATCAACAACGTGGCCAAATTGCTTCATTGTGGCAGCAGCTGGCAAACAGACGACTTCCAATTCCTATAATCGGACAACGGAACGAAAAAGAAAAGACGAGCACAAGTCAAAGGAGATGTGGCCACAATATAATCAATGGGAAATTACAATGCAGAAAGCAGCCGAAGAGAGTGAAAGGGGGAAAGAGTGGTGGCAGCGAAATGTAAACAAGAAATGCCGCCACATAGCAATGGGAGCACACAGCACCAACAACAACAACAACAATGGCAACCAGCAACATGTTGCAGCAGTATTTGATGTTGTCAACGCGTCATGTGGCGCAGACTAACCCACACTTAAACACACACACACACACACACACACACACACATTACGACATCAACGGGTAATGCAACAGACCAAAAAAACAATGGAAGAGACAGAGACATCTTCGATTGGAGCGCGCTACGCTTTACTCTAACAAAGGGTATTATTAACTGGTTATCAAATGTGCAACACTTGAAAAGAAGATAATTTTTTGGTCTGTAAAAAATAGAATACAGATCTGTATCCACAGTTTTCTATAATTAATTATATTTTATAAAATATTCATATCTAAAAATGATAATATGTATTTAGAAAATATTTAGAAACATTAATACTATATATATTTTACTTTTGCCTTTTCTCCTGCTAGAGTATTTTAGTCTTCGGCTACCCGAAATTCGCACTCCTTTCGTAGCGTTTTTTGTTGAAATTTCCTGCAATAATATTCCCCGTGCCATATTTATGGCGTATTGACATTTGCCAAATGTCAAATTGCGGCCTTTGTTTGCATTGTTTAACTGTCTATCGGTCTGTCTGTCTGTCTGTCTGCCAGCCTGTCTATTTATCTGTTTTATTGGCATCAATTGTCTCAAGCTGCTGTACAGACAAACAAATGTTCTGCATTTGCCATTAATCATAGCAACACCTTAAATTGAAATGTTGCAGCCGGCTAACGACGGCAACAACCTGCAAATTATGAGCAATTGTCGCTGCGTGGGCTACCAGCAACATGTTAGCCGCCCACGCAGCACAACAGCAACTGTGTGTCTGCAAGTGTTGCGGGCAACATGTTGCCAATGGCAGCACTGTCAACATATTAGGGTTAGGCCAGAGACATGCTGTGAAATTTGTGCTAAAATATGGTTGCCATTCTGGCAATGTTGCTGCAGGGGACCAACGCAGCTTTGTCAACGACTCTGCTAAATTTAGCGTCTAATGCGATTTGTAATAGCTGCGCTAAATTGTGGACATTGCTGCTGTTGCTGTACCAGGAAATGTTTTGTGCAGCAGCAATAGTAACAGCAACAACAACAGCAACAATGCTAGTAATAATATTGTTGCCGCTGCAGCGGGTGCTGCTGTTGTCACCGCAGACTTTGTGGGGAAGTTTTGCCTGTTGAATGTTGTTGCTGTTGTTTTTGTTTTTGCTTTCATATGACTTGGAAATGTTCATGTTGCTGTTCAATGCAGCGAGTTGTCAACGCGTTTGCTGTTGTCATTGCTATGGCAATTGCTGTTGTTGCTGTAGTTGCTGCTGCTGTTGCTGTTGCTGCTGCTGCTTATGTCTACATTTTTTCCGCGCTATGCAGATATTTGCTTGGTGTTGTTGTAATTGACGTGTTGTATTTAAATATTGTGAAGCCTTTTTAATCACTTAATTGTTTAAATTTAAGTTTGATCTATACAGACAAAAATGCATTCATTTAAGAAAGATTTATTAAAAGAAAATCTGATTGAATGCATATTATAAGCTAGCCACAGATTACGCTTATTTATAAATATTACATGGTTTCAATTACCTGTTCATGGCTTACAATAGAAAAAATCAGTCAGCTCAAATTATTTTTATCGTTAAATCTAACTATACCTGTTTGTACACTGAGCAAGATTATTTTAACTTTTCAGTCCATTGTCTAGTAAATTTACAATCTTACGTTAACACTTAAAGTGTGTCCTCTGTAATTTTCGTAGCTCTCCAAAAAAATTAGTGCTTTACCGTTTTTGATGCAAATTATTATATTATTTATCAGTCAAACAAATATATAAATGAGAAAATATAAATATATTTTTTAAGCATAATATAGAGTACTGAACATATTAGTTTTTATTTGTATTTATTTATTTATTTTTTTATTTAGTTCGTAATTATTTATTGCCTTAATAATCATCTTCAATTATTATTTGTATGTTTTTTGTTTTTGTAATATTATAAACTACTGAATTATTTTTATTTTATAAGATTACTATTTACGCTCTCAGTTTGCAGTTGATCATTTACATAGATCAATAATTTTTGAAATTGTAATAACTTAAAAGCTTTTCATAAATTACCTTTTAACTCAGCTGTCAGCCATAATTCTCATATGTTTCTTTATGTGATATGCATCATACTAGAAATAATTTCCAGTTGCAGGTCACGTTTTTGTTATTGCACGACAATTACACGCCCCTCCAAACCATATACATGTATGTTAATAGCGGTATCCCCCACATCGATGACATGGAAGCGTTTAGTGGTAATTAAATGTTTGCGTGTGAAAAATTCATAATTTCAACTAGAAAACGACAATAAACGACTATAAAATATGTATGTATGTATGTATATGTTAAAAAAACGGTAGCCAACTGAATAAAAAAAATTGTTTGAAAATTTTCCCACACACACACGCACAACATTTGAAACTTATCGAGTATTCGGATGTTGGAGTACACAACATTTGAAGCAGCTAAATAAAGTTCTTGGGAATGTTCAACACAAAATGAGAAATGACTTGAGAATTGTGACAGAGCGAGAGTTTGCGTGTTGTAGTTGTTGTTGTTAGTGTGGTTTCACTGTACGTGGCAGATGCTTATCGCACTTATGCGCCCTACAGCAGAACTCTAATGATAGTTTAGCAGCGAGCTCAGCTCCAAGTTGCCCTGTAAATGAGGTGCTAAGCTGGCAACACGACAACACCACGTCACGTGTCCAGCTGCAAAGTGCCACGCCCCCCTTCCCCACTCCCTGCCCCCACATTCCTCGCCAACAACACAACAGTCGCCCTCTCTTGTAGTTTCGCGTGAAGTGCGTTGCGATAAACTTGAACTTAATTTCCAGTTAAAGAAAAAAAGGCAGGCAACAAAGGAAACAACCGCCAGCAACAACAACACTTACAACAACAACAACATTTGTATGTTGTTCTTGAAAGGCGTTGCCAACTTGTGATGGGATCTCGCTGCAAATGCATTTTGCATAATAAGTTCATAAATTGTAAACCTCAGCGAGAAACTGTGGGCAGCTGTGTAATAAATGTAAAAAACTGAACCCGAAAAGAAACAGCAAAAAGCTTAACAGCAATCTTTTTAGCCGCCTGTCATGGTTTTTTATTGGATTATTTGTGTTAAATCCAGGTAAGATCAGAGATCTCTTAACTAACTAAATGCGGGTGTTATGCTAATTTTATAGAAAGTGTTTATTTCAGTTGGGCAGCTGCTTGCCCAGAAACAGTTTACAAGTTTCTTTTTTCTTTACTTTTATGTTTGTTTATCATTAAAATGATGTGTAGTGTCCATCTGAAAGCAATTCACAATCTTCCAATGCTCTACAGAACCCAACTCAGTTCGTTTGTCTGGCCCAATTACACCTGCTGTGTTTTTCAAGGGGGAACAACTGATGTCTTGTTTAGCATAAACAAACTAATCAAAGGCGCCACAAAGCAGACGGGCACCAGAGAGCTGCCAATATACGATAAATCATGTTTGAATACCCTGTAAATAATTTGTAAATTGTTAAAAAGGTTTAAAAGGTATGTTAAATTGGTGCAGAAATTGGTGATGCTGTAAATATTTCAGATCAGAGTTTGTCAGATCGAAAAACTATATTATATATGTGATATAGAAATAATCAATTCAATCAGAATTTTTGTGTGAAACAATGGTTTCATTTACAAAATATATTGACAAAACTTATATATAAACAAAAAGTTATCCAAATGAGATTTAAATGTGTTTTAATATGCAAAATTTTATTGAAATTCGAATTCCATATCATATAGTTTCGATTGGAACAATCAGTCAAGAAATTACATTTTTTTTGTAAAATAAATTTTTTTTTTACTTACATCAGAGATTAATTTCAGTGTATTTAATCTTCGCCACTTAGCATAGAGCACTTTATTCCTGTTTACATACCGCAAGAGTTCAAAAATATATCAGACTCTTAAAATAATCATGGCTTGTTGTTGCTGACCTTCAGAAAACATGAAATTCTTTTGGTGTCCAGCACAGACTACACTCAAAATTACGCAAATCCAATAAAAACCAAATATTACTAAAGAAAAACATGTGAGGTACATAAAAGCTCTTCACAATTATCTTAGATAATACTGAAATTTTATAATTTTTTATGAGCTGCAAAAACGAAATGTTTATGGATTAATGTAACAGCACGCAAACGGGTTAGAAGGGCGTACCAAGGTCAACTGAGGTTAAGCTGTCAACTAGTTGCTTTCCCAAAAAAAAAACAAAAAAAACCAAAAAACGTGGCGCACTTGGGCTTTTCTGTTTCAATAGGCGTCAAGGCCCACGCCCCCTCCCCCTCCCACAAATGAGTAGCGGCATCTCGACCCACCAAATAGCACCCACATATCGTGTATGCTCAAGTTTTCTTGTTGTTGTTATTTTTATATATTTTTTGGATTATCTGTCATCTGCCTGGCCAGCAACTGTTTGTCTGTCTGTCTGTTTGTCGTGTTTTCAAATTTTGTTTGTCTGGCTCTTGGCCCGGCGCAATTGAAAGCAATTATAACATATGTGAAGAAGGAAACACGTAGCACAAGCGGCCAGAGATGGTTACGTGATGGGGAAATTGTGTTGAAAATGTGTGAAAATTGTGTGAACATTGTGAAAATTGCCAACTGACCAACGTTGGTTGAGCAACATTTATGCTTTCCTCTCAGATCCAAATCAAGTTGGCCAATTAAAAAGCTGAAATTCATATTGCTTCACTAATAAACGCCTCTACACAGAGAGAAAAAAATCAATTATTTCGCTTGACCAAATTTCAGAATTGATTTCTCTATTGATCTTATACCAAGTAAGATTTCCTAAGTACGAAAAAATAGTGTTAAAGCTTGAAAAGTTAGTTAAAAGTGTACTTGATTTGTTTCTTAATTCAAGTTCAATTAAAAATTAAATTAAGTGCTTGTAAAATTTAAAATGAGTATAAAAATATTTTACAAAAATGAATTGTAGAGTTGTATCAATATTAAAGTAACTGTTTTTTTTTTTTAATGTAAATGCACCCTGAAATACCCTAGAATCTGCCTTAAGTCTCAGTTTGTCTTATAAAATACACTTATTATCTTGGTTTAGCTCACTTTTACTAAATTTCTCTCCCAACTTTTCTTTATAGAACGGCTTGGATGACGACGACGACACCGAAGACGATTCATTTGGCTACGAGGGCGAGGGCGACGGGGACGCTGCCACCGAGGACGATCTGAACGAGGTTGTCTCCGATTTGGATTTGGAGTGCGAGAGTGTTGCGCCCATTCACAATTCGAAGGAGCTGTTGCAACGTTGTCAGCTAGCTGCCACAGAGATTGTCGCCGCCAACGTTCAGGCCGAGGATCAGTCACGCGATTGTATCGCAACCCAAAAGGTAAAGGAAACTCAAATATATTTGCATATATGCCAAATTTGTGTGCGTTTTCTTCTTGTTGTTGTTGTTTTTATTCTAGTTTGTTAGTTTGTAGTTATTGTTATTGCTAGTTAAAATTCTGCATGCCTTCTACAGTATTGTCAACTTTTTTTAGAGCCTAAAAACCTAACCCCAACCGGTTATCCTTAACTCCAAAATTGTTGAAACAAAAAAAAAAAAACTAAAGAACTCGCAACTGCTTCTTCGATATGACCTTAAAGATGCCCGAGTTGACAGCACTGTATTTGCGCGCCTTTTACAGTGTTGTCAACTGTCTTGAACCTTGAAACCTTTGGGGAAAACTGTTTTCCCTATGCCCAAATTTGAGCTAAAGAAGTCTAGAACTTGTAACTGGCAAATGAAGCTAAGTTTTCGATATATTACCGATGATAACAAAATGATTTCTAAAGCGTTGTCTATTTTTTGAACATATTAAATAATACTGAGTCTACAATTAATCAAAACAAATAAAGAACTTTATAAATTTTAACAAAAAGAAATCTACAGTTTTGACAACATTTTAAAGATTTCGCTTAAGTTGGCAGCTCTGTCAACGTTTTCTTTTATCCATGATCTAAATTTAATCAACTTCAGCCAAATAAAATTTCAATCTTACGATAATTGTATATAAAGTCGAGATTTTAATCCTAAAAAAATATATGAGTTAGCAAAAAAATAATAAAAATATTTGCCATAGAACTGATAACTTTTTCACTATAGATCCTAATCCAAAGTCTAAATTAAAGGAATGGAAGTCCGGCTTTTCTTATAAGAGAAACTACCATATTGATATCAATCCCGAAATTCCGCACAGGTTGGCAGCACTGTCAACTTTGTAAAACAAAATTAAAAGAAACTTAATTTAACTGTTTTTGTAAGGGAAGCTTCCATTTCAATATCAATTCCCGAAAATCCGCCCAAGTTGGCAGCACTGCAGCAGCATGTAAAGTTAGTTTCCGTTATGTGTGTGAGTGTGTGCGTCTGTCTGCGTGAAACCTTTGACCTTTAACTGCCTGCCACTGCATTTGCCTAACCAATTTTTGTTCCACACACCCACACAAACACAACAACACACACAAAAACTCCCGCAGCCTGGTGACGAGGCCGACGAGGAGGACGACGACGACGCGGACGTTGTTGATTTTGTGATTGCGAAGCGCGCCTGGCGTCCAAACAAACTAAGCCACAGCAACCACAATTCGAACACCGCAGCGGCCACGCTCACCGACTTTGAGGCGGACTCCGAAAGCAGCGACCTGGAGCAGGTGCAGCAGTTGCAGCGACGCGGCGGCAACTACAACAATCAGCGACGCGTGGTGTTGCCACTGATAACAAATACACACCAACTAACGGTGGGTCATGTGGACATGTCGCAGGCCACGAACAACAGCAACAACCACAACAGCAACAACAGCAGCAGCTCAGCGCCAAATTTAACAAATCTAGCGCTGTTGCAGACGCGACACGGCAACAAAATGTTGCCGCCACAGTGCCACAACGGCAACAATCCGAAGAGCATTGCCGTCGCCATAATCACGCCCAATACCCACAATCTTGGCCATCATAATGGCCATGGACACGGTCACGGACACGGACACGAGTTGAACAAGTCGCCGACGGTGCTGCGAAAATCCGGAACGCATCGCGGCCACAATGACACCTCCAAGTTTAATCGCTCCAATCGCAAGTCCAAAAATTGCGCCATCTTCTATTTCAAGCATTTGGATACGGACAATGAGACGAGCGGCGCGGGCACCGATGCGGCGGGCGAGGGGGAAATCGAAACGATAAATGCCGCCCAGCGCCAACGTGCCAGCGATGTAAGTACCGTTATCATCCGAGCCAGGTGTTCTTTGGTGATTGTTGATTGGTAACCGGTGACTGGTGTTGGTTCTTCAACATTTTTTTTTTCATCTGCGCGCAAATTCGTTGCGGTTATCGATACGCGGCCTCGATACTTATCGACACTCGATTGCAAACCTGTGCATTGCTTATTTCCATGACAAATGTGGTTCCATTTGCATGTGTTTTTCTGCATGTGCTAAATTGTTATTCACTAATAAGCATATTTTATTTAACTAAACCTCATATATATTTATAGATATCTTATAAATATCTCTTTGGCATGCCTAACAATTTCTTAATTAACGCTGTTGCTCATTTTCTGGTAGTCATCATTAATCATTAATCATAAGAATCCAACAAACAACATCAGATCGCCTGCGGCAACATGTCAAAGGTCAACAGTTCTTTAGCCCCTGCTCAACAGTCAAATATAGTTCCGCATTTGATATTGAAACGAATGCAAGATAGCTTTAAGTATTGTTGATGCACTTTTCACAGCAGCTTCAAAGATCAGTTCACAGTTGAGCTAGAAACATAAAAGATGAAAAGTTCGAATTGATTGTATTGGAAAGTAAGAGCTTTAGTCAAGAATCTTACAATTTCATTTTAATGATTGATAAATTGCTTAAATGACCTGATTCCTTAGGCAGCTGAAGAACGCAAATGAGTGTCTTAGCATCTTAGCCGAAAGCTTTAGTAACCAGTATAATCAAGGTTTATTAAAAAGAAAATGTTTTTTAACAACATCGTAAAATTTTTTTTCAAAAATGAATATATTTTGAATGTAGAATCAATCTGTAGGACAAATAATGACGAAAATGCCATCGAACATAAAAATCGCTTCAGTTTTGACAAAGTTATGGGAGTTTGCAATATGGGAACTATGGCTCCGAGAGCTTTACATGTCAAAATTTTTGTCGAGTTTGACATGATTTTTGACCAAAAATTTGACCACCTCAAAATTGGTTTTAATGTTGTTTTTTATGCTAATTATGACAAATAGAAACGATTAAAAACAAAAATTCGCAATTCTAATTTTTGAAAAAAATTTTTCTTGAAAATTAAC